>JADNYV010001009.1:0-10870 GCA_015501055.1 Mucidula mucida | reverse complement strand
GCAGCAGATATCGTGAGAACTTCGCATACCTCGCTGAACCACATAATCTGGATCATGAGCGGAAAACTCTTGGCGAAGGACAGAAACATGTTGAATGCATCCTGCCAACTCCAGGTCGTGTGTCCGTTAGCTGAGTACCGCTCAAGCCAAACCTGGATTTTGTTTCACAGCGAAGGGAGGCCAAAAGCGACATAACGCCGTGTCCTGCAGACCTGCGAAAGTCGCAGCTGGGGCATCTGGATTTCGGCCGAAGGTCGTAACGAAGAGCATCTTGGTTGAAGGAAAACATAGTTTGCAAGATTTCGGTTGGAAAGGTGGAAATGGAAGCCGCGTCACTATCGGACTGCATCTCTCTCGAGATCCTGGGACTACGTTGAGAGAGGTGTAGAGATACGTGCGTCGTGGAGTGGGACGTAGATCAAGTGAGGTGTAAGACGCGACTGAAAGGTACCGGCAAATATGGGCAAACACTGTGGCGCAGTCTAAGCCGCTCTCATCCGAAGACGAGTCGTAGTAATGAGAGAAAGTCCAGTATCACTTGTTATTAATGAGTAGGTGCAGTGCCAAAGATACAGAGTCGATGTCAGCTTCTACAATGAGGTCTAAGACCATAGCCTGATAGTAATGTAGTAGAATATAATATAGTATACACACAGCACAAGAAAGTGGAAGCGGTCTACCGCTTCGCATAACGCAGGAAGCGCGATGCTATTATGGTGGCGAAAACATTGAAAACTAAGACAGGTCAGCAGACGCCTTAGAAACGTGAAAAAGCCCAACGCACCAAAGAACGAAAAGAGAATAAACACATTCCGCCACCTATCCCCATACTCGATATTAAGCGGGGTGTAAAACTCGTCGCCGACCTGATACTGGCAATACTGGCACGCATCCGTCGCATTCGGGTTTTCCAGATATCCACCGTAGTACCCAATAAAGTCGCCAGCCCACGCAGCACACGTCTGGCCCGATGGCGGGTTGAAAACCACAAACTCCTCTGGCTTGCATTGTATGACAAGGCCACTACGAGAATATGAGCACAACGCGAACCACGTCGGAAGGGCGATGAACGTACTGAAGCTCAGTAGCAACCATCGCAGAAATACTCCACGTATAAGGATTCAAGTAGTAGATCCAGCTACGCCAGAACTTGATCATCGTCGCATACGGAATCGTCACACCACAGAAGGTGACGAGAACGAGTGATATGAAGGGGTTAAATAATACCGCGACCTGGACACTGGGCGACAAGGCAGCGATCAATTGACCGAGAGATACCCCAAACATAAAGAAGAAGAGAATGACCAGCAATTGGAATCCGGTTCCATTCGTGCCAGCGCTGCCGTTTCCGAAACCAGTGGGATAAACCTGTGCGCATTGATCAGACGGCGAAAACGACGAGAAAGCAAATACGAACCATAAGGACCCAGTAGACCAAGGCGCACATTGTATTGTAAGGCAGTTCGCCAATCAGTTGACCGAGGGCGAAGATATAGGGTGAATATATGCGACTAGATGATTCTGCAAAGACTTAGCATATGAAAACGGGAAAATGGATCCAATAAACCTCTGATGAAAATCCTACGATTGCTGATGAACAAGGGCTCGATTTGAGACATAATGATGGCGGGCAGAATAGTAACCCAGAAACTGTCAAGGGCAATGAGAACGAGAATGGAACGTTTGAGGCGACCGAAGCTTACATGCTGAACATTCGGAATTGGAGATCCCGAGTACTGTTTCCAAGGCTCAAGAACGAGAGTGAGACGAACAGTGACACAAAGGCCACAACGAAGAGACGGGAGAAGATGTAGTCAGGGGACCTCCAAAGAGCAAGATTATTGCGGTAAACGACGATTTGGAGTTGGTAAGCGAGTGGTGTCGCAACTGACAAACTCTTAAGCCACAGAAGCTCACGAAACGACTATTGACTCACAAGTGCTGAGCGACTTCTTATCGGCCTCAGGAATAGCCAAACCTCTAGCCTTGAGGGCGTCAATTTCCTTCCGAACGACCTGGTACTCCGGAGAGTCGAGCCAAACGTCTTTCCAATCCTTGTCGCCGATCCGCGGACTGACACCGGCACCGATAGCTTCCAACATGTACTCCGCAGGGTTGACGTTACCAGGACAGACAGCGCCATGACGGGCAAAGTACTCCCGAAGAACATGTGAGTCCGCGCCAATGTCGCCAAAATACACAGTCTCACCACCGCGCTCGAGCAAGAGAAGGCGGTCAAAGCTTTCGAACAGAAGCGACGAAGGCTGGTGAATGGTGCATAGAATAGCCTGTCCCTGATCAGCCAGTTTCCTCAAGAATCGAACCAAGTTCCAAGCACTCTGGGCGTCCAGACCGGATGTGGGCTCGTCCAAGAACAGCAGGAGTTCGGGTTTACTGGCGAGTTCGACGCCGATTGTCAGCCGCTTGCGGGCTTCGACGTTGAGACTCATAACGAGTGCCTCCGACATGTCCTGCAGTTCCAGCAGCTCGATCATCTCCTCGACATATGCGTCCTTTTCTTCACGGGAGACTTCAAAGGGTTGACGAAGGTATGCCGAAAAACGCATAGCCTCACGGACAGTAGCTGTGCCTTCATGGACGTCCATCTGTTCGGCTACAAGCTGTCAATAAGAACAAAATCAGTACAGGCAAAGAAACATACCATAGGCAGTTCCACGAGCAAAGTCCGAAGTCAAAGGACGACCGTCGACCAAGACGTCTCCGGCAATAACACCAATGTTCTTGCGCTGAGCAAGGACATCCAAACATGTTGTCTTTCCTGCACCACTGGCGCCCATAAGCGCAGTGAGTGTACCGGGTTTGACGAATCCGTAAACATCGTGCAGCAAGCGACGCGTGCCGCCAGGAACGGGAACAGTGTAATTGAGGCCTTCCCAGGTAAAAGTTTTCCGATGACGAGTACTACGCATCGGATTAGCATGTATCATAAAAGACTTCGAGAGATTTGTACTTGGCTGCGGCTGTCGTTTCGCTGCTGGTATCACCCGTCTCCACATCGAGGTGCTCGGGTTGCACCTCCATAGCTCTGGCCTTTGCTTCCTCGTTAGCCTTAGCCGATGCAGCCCTGCGTTCGCGAAGAGCCTGGTTGAGTTTCTTGGTCTCGTCGTTCTCGCGAGCGAAGACGTTGATGCTCATGTTGTTGTCGTATTGCTACGCAAAACAATGAGCAAGCCAGCCTCTGAGTTAAAAAGACATACCGGGAAGAACTCCAAAGCGATAATCTGAGTAAGTTGGAACGCGACAGTAAAGGCACACAGCACGACGAAGCACTTCTTCCAGAGGTCGGAGGCGTTCAAAGAAAATCCAGCATCAATGTAAGCCTCGCCGGTTACGACACTGCTACCCTCGGATGCACCAAAGATCGTGCACACTTGATTGGGACCGAGCTCAGATCTATGAACGGGTCAGCCCACGTTGACAATGTCATTGAGTCGATAGCTTACGGATAAGTCGAGAAACCTGGACCGTTACGAGGAACAATATAATCGCCATTGCAGTCCATCTGTTACACGTTGTTAGTAGAAGCAGACACGCAAGTAAAAGTCAAGTACCGAAATGCGCATGAACTCGTTCTCCATACATCCTTGCCAGGCTTCAGGAAAATTAGGTTAGAGTTCCATAGATGAAGTCGGTAAGGTAAGACTTACCATATGCGACTGGGTTGATATAGTACTGCATGATGGTTAGATCTCCATAAATAATCACAATTCGAGGGACTCACGATCCAGAACAACCATCGCTTCATACTATCCACCGGGATCATGTACCCGGAGTACTCGACACTAAACAGATCATCAGTTCACAGCACCATCATCTAAACTGAAGCACATACAAATTAGGAATAAAGAACGTCGCCAGCCGGAACGCCACATCAAAGTTCTTGCACAGCAAACCAAAAGTGCGGAAGAACCCCTGCATAGCAAGATACGCCACATAGTTGAAAACATGGAACGTGAAGAAGCCCCCGGCAGACCGATTGAGGTTCGTCATGAAGTAAACGACGACGTTGAAGATGAGGATACGAGTAGCAGAGAAAGGAATGTCGGCCATGGTGTTCGCTAAGGATACAGCGGCGGGGCGGTACATACTGTAGTTGGTCTGTTTCCGGAGGATGGGGCGGCCGCTCATTTGCATAGGCATCTCGCCAAATGCGTCGAGACATGTTGTGAGCAGAGCGGCAAAAATAACACTGTAATTAGGAGTTAGTTAGTTATAGAATAATGCAGGTCATACGTACCCTCCACGAGTGAAGGCGCCAGCAGCGGTGAGGGGTTGTCCAAAGTAAGCACCTCCAATGACGAACGACAAAACGGTAGTCAATGTGAAGCTAGTAAAGAGTTGAAATTTATCCTGCATCTTCTTCTGGAACTCGCGTTTCGCCAACGAGCGAACCTGGCCGGACAATCCAAGCGTGTACGGGCTCTTCTTCGACACACCCTTCTTCTTGTCAGCTACCACGGCGGCTCTGAACGCCTCCTGGTCCGCCTTTTCCGTTGCCATATACAAGTTATACTTGTCCAGCGAGGCCGCCAGCTCTTGTCCATGCGTCGACACCAAGAAAGCTTTCTCGAGAGATTCGGGCGAGCATGGGACATCGCGTGAAGAGCGGCCTGGAGCAAATTGACGTTCATTGGGATCCGTGCAGCCCGTAAGGTAATCCGGGGTACTCTGGCGCGGGAGGGACTTGTAACCAAGGGTCTCAAAGTAGGCGCGTGCTTCCTTGGCGGGCCGTAATACACCTGGCGTCCTTGATCGAGGACGAGGACTTTGTCGAAGAGATCGTAGATACCTGTGGTAGCGGATCAGGACTGGAAGATCATTGTAAAAACAGGGGACATACCTTCACCGGCTTGGTAGAGTGACACAAAAGTTGTTTGTCCAAATACGTCCGTCATAATCCGTAGACTCCTGGCGAAATCTAAGGCCGTAGAGGCATCCAAACCACGAGTAGAATTATCCCAAGACTGAACACGAGCGCGCGTGGCCATCATCTCCGCAATGCTAACACGTTTGCGCTCTCCGCCAGAGACACCCCGTACGAACTCGTCACCAACAAGAGTTTGCGCCGTATGAGAGATATTGAGCATCTTTAAAAGCGTCGCTAGAACCTCTTCGTTGAATTCCGCCTTGGTGACGCCTGGAAGACGACCATTGGGACCGGGTGTCTTGCTACGGGTATACAGATATGAGTATCAATCGTAAAAGCGTTATGTCTACTTACGTAGAGAGGGCAAAATCGAGCGTCTGCGCAACCGTCAAAGTCGCGATGTGCCGATCGTCTGCGGTGGCGGCGGCGGATTAGCACTGGACTGAAACGCGGGTTTATCTATATACGTACCTTCCTCGTTGTAAACAACTTCCCCTTTGTAGAATTTGGCCATCTCAGCGGCGTCCATACCCGCATAGAGCACATTGCCCGAGACGTTGGCGTATCCCTCGCGTTGGTTCGCGATAGTTTTCAGAAATGTAGTGCAACCAGAACCAGGGCAGCCTAGAACGAGACACATTTCGCCAGGTTTCAGAACACCTGATGATCTAGGGGGAACAAGTTAGAATCTGAAATGTGGCGCAGGACATGAACTGACTTGTGTAAAATGGGACGCGTTGTTATTTGTTTGGATGGAAAGAGCGGGGCAATCAGACTCCAGATGAACAAAAATGGAGCCAAAAAGAAGTTGAGAATCGCGCCTAGGGATTCGTGAGCACGAGCAAGGAAAGAGATCAGAACATACCGCCAAAAGTACCGACGTATATCTGAAAAGGCGCGTTAAAACGGTGTACGAGGTATGGTTACGGGAGAGACTTACCTTGCTGTCAGCACTTCCAACGACATCCACCTGGAGGTCTTTCCAGGTCACGCCAACATGCTATTACCTCGTTCAATAGATGACCAGTAAATACGACGCGACGATACACACCTTGTGCTTGATGCCGGCGCCCTGGTGGGCATCGTTGGACGACGAAAGATACTCGCGAAGGTCAAAGACACCCGACTTCTCCGACATCGTATCGATGCCCTTCTCCAGATCCTTCTCTCCCTTGACCGTCAACACCGAACGTTGCCATTTGAGGCGTTCACCAGTCTCGGAACGCGCCGTGAGTGTTCGCGACAGAGTATTGAAGTCCTCTTCAGCTCTGTGGATATCGACACCGCTACTTTGACTGCGAGGAGAGTCGGTGGCCATCGCGTGCGCTCCGAGGCTGTATTCCTCGTCGTTCAAGGTGGCGGTATCGCCGGGAGTCTCAGCCATGGTCACTGAGGAAAGAACAGGGCAGACAAGCAGCCGCTGGGATAAACGGAGCACGCTTATAAACTGTCGAATATCCCATTTACCTGGGAGAAGGCAAGTTGCGGACTTTGAATCGGTTCGGTTCGTTTATCCGTCTATGACGCATCGTTGCATTGTTCGTGTGTGAACATTGAAAATAGTTCATGACAAGCAGGACAGTTCACCTCATTGATTACATTACGCTTGTAGATTTTGGATTGCAGCACGATAAGACATTCTCTACTAAGTACTTAGTAGTAGAATCTTTAGGATCAAAGCAAACCAATTTCGCGGCCGTAGATCAGGGCCGTCCTCAGCGGCTCAGTCATACTTGGATGCGACACCGACAGAGGAACCGAATCAACGTGGAAGGAATTGAGTCGAGGACATCTCCATCCATACACACCGCAGGGCCCGCAGCGATGTCACTACCTTTGACACAACAAGGTCTATAGCGCATTCCATATATCTTCCAACAATACCACGGTGATTATACAGTGATACGAGGCTTATGAACCCTCCTCGGAATGCCTATCGTACTCTGCCTCATGCATTAGAAAGACAGCCGTGTAAAACTTTACATGATGCTAATTGGCAAGAACCTAGTATCCCGCCATCAGCCTCGCACCGACGCAACGGCGGCTCGCCATTGGCCGCTCAATTTGCCTACCCCATAGGCTAGTAAGCACCGGAACTCCACACAGTGCAAGTGAAAGGGCGGAATGCGGTGATTTTACCTTCGGACTCGCACTTGAGTGGGTCGCGGTGACAAAATGTGATACAATCTATGGCTCCGATAGACATAACGTTCTACAGTCATCGGGGTGTTGGATACCGAGTGCCAGACTGATGAAACGCGATCAAGGCGCGTCGAGGAGCACAGCGCGTCGAGGGCTCAGGGGCGTGGGAGATGCTGACAAACAGTGGTCCGGCACAGGGCGGCAGATGCTCGCTGCTACTGTACTTTCCAGTCGACTACTACTTACCATGAAGTCCGTCCTGTGGTTTTCACTCTTTTACCATGCTCTGGCGCACGGAGGTCACGGCCCTGCTGAGGGCGAGTCAATGAAGCAATACGCGGACCGACACGTACGTTCCACGCCCTTCAGGGAATACATTCAGTTGACAGTGAAATATGCAGATGGCCTCGGAACATCATATGCAAGTTCATTTCGTTGCCGAACTCAAGACGGTCGCTTACACTCAGCAGAGAGGCGTTTGACTTGAAGAGCTTCTTCCAACTGCATGATCTCAACCGGTCCGTACGCAGATATCCCATGGCCCGACAATCATTGATACACGCTTAGGGATGGCGTCTGGGACAAGGAAGAGATTGAGGCCATCTACGGTGTTCACCACATCTACTCGCAGAAAAAGTCGAAAGTAGTTATCATTCACTTTGACCGTGGCAACCAAACTGAAGACCGCATCCTAGGATGATGTTGAGCACCAGAAGAAGGCGGATACCATTGTCAAGATCGTTCTCGAACGTCTCGACAAGAACCACGACGGCAAGATCACAGTCGAAGAATTTGGACTCGTCGGACTTGAGGGACTACCCAACTTCGACAACCTCGGCGCAGAGGGACACCACTACGATATCGAAAGCGGTGCGTCCTATTTGTCCGCCGAACGCGTATCTCACGTTGCTTTATAGAGTTCTTCCTTCACCACGAAGAAGAATACCACTCAACGCCCGAAACTCAAACCGACGAGTCGTACAACCACCCCGAGGATCTCGAGCACTTTGCGCATCACGAGCAGATTGAGCTCAAGGAGGCGGAGAAGGAGGCGGAGTACCAGGGTATAACCGTCGAGGAGGTCCTCGAGTCACACGAGCCCCACGAACACGTCGAGCCGCCCCAGGACGGCACCGCACAGGAGCCCATAGCAGGACACCCATACGCTGACCCTATGCATGTTGACACGCCTGTCCAGGACCCGCCAAAACCCAAGATACAGCGCACTACCCCACCGGAGAAGCAGGACCCCTCCGTCAAATACCAGGACGCAAAGTCGGCCGGCCAACAGAAGGCAGAGTGGGGCGCAGGCGACGACGGTTATTTACCTCCCTCAAATCCGAGCGACAAGATGCGCAAGAACATGCCATATAAGGTAATGCATATTCGCCCTTATGCTGCAGACACGCTGAGATTAAACAGTCGCGAATGCAGTACAAGTTTAAGCGTAACTGGAATGATTTCTAATGTATTAGGTGGCATATTGGATCCCTTCTTTTGGTTAAAGTCTTGGTGTGATTCTGACTATGCTGGCAATGTTCCAGCCACTATCGGGGAAATAGATTTCCTCAGCAAAGGCAATCGCTGATGAAATCGTTGAAGGAATTCTACTTTGTTCCTCAGTTCCTCGTATCAAAGAGTCACTGAGGAACTTGGATTTCCTCAGTGATTTCAATTTCTTCAATGACTTTGTTGGTTCCAGACTAGGGAAGGGAATATCCCAGAGAAAGCACAGAGCAAGGTAAGGCAATGAAGAGATTAAATTTCCCGAGCAACTCCCTCATTCGAGGAAATGAGATTTCCTCGGCCTGGAAAGGAAATCAACCAAGCTACATGTATGTCGTCCATGTAAGTTAGGAAAGAACTCTCTGTCAGTGTAAGTCGGCAGTCGCGTTGATATAAAGGCTCCGGCTTTCCCTTCCACTAAGCACGTCCACCTCGCCCCGAACTCGCCACCTCAGTTGCCTCTATTTCTCAATTAAAGCCTGCACGGTTAGCGCATCTGATTTATCCAATCGTCTACACTGCTCCAACATATTTCCAGAGAGAAATGCAGTCCGATATTGACACGGCTCCCATTTCTTCCTTTCCCACCGAAATCTTGCAAACTATATTTTCCTTCGACCAGGATGCTTCTCCTTACGAACTTCGCCCGAAACCTAAATATCGCCAGCTGCGACTTGCGCATGTTTGCAGGACATGGCGTCTGGCTGCTTTTGGCATTCCCTCGCTGTGGGCCAAAATACAGGTTTCGCTTCAGCGTCACCCTAGTGCCGTGTCTGCTAACGGACACAAGACCTGGAGTTGGCAGGATGCCTTGAACATGTTTCTGTCCTTCGCCAAGAGTTTTCCGCTCGTGGTCGAGATTGTGTGGTACAGCGAGGCTGAGGCCCTACGCGAAGTTCACAGAATATCTGCTGCCCTATTCCGAACCTCTCCGCGTTGGAGGGTGGCATCACTCAGTTTTCGCACTGAAATTGATTGGTCTTTTCTCGATCCGTTACACGCCAAATTGCCGCTGCTGGAAGATTTATCTTTCGACGTGAACGAAGGTGCTTGGGGGACACCCATCGCAATGAGGCCCTGCAACGCCTTTAGCGTCGCTCCCAGTCTTCGCAGTGTATGCCTCCAGTCTAACGTTGGTGGGCTTCCACGCCTTGAAATTCCTTGGCATCAGATTACTCGTCTGTCAACCCGGTTACAAAATATGGTGCAGCTGAAATCTCGCGCTTTATCTGTCATAGCATCTTTGGGTCTTCCGGCGAATTGAAGGAGCTGTCTATTCGCGATCCACTCAACGGTTGTATCAGTCCGCTTTTGTCCGTTGTAATCCCATCGCTCAGTCACCTTTCATTTGACAAAGGCAGATACCTTGTTGGCAGCTTAGTTCTCCCTGCTCTGCGGGAACTCACAGTCTGGGATGATATGTTCCACGGCTCGAGTAAGGGCTTCTTCATGGTTGATGCAGCTCGGGAATTGATTTGCCGCTCCGAATACAATATCGTGGTGCTGAACATTGAGGACTACACTCCCTTGGCGAACTTGGAGTCCTTCGCGAAGGGTGGCAGAAGCCTCTTCGGATAGCAATGCTGACCTCAGTCGGCGCATGCATTTTGGATGAGAGCCAAGATACTCAGAACGGAGTAGTAGAAGAAGCGAAGGACCCCGGTAAAACAAGTCCTTATACGTGATACTCAATTAACTAGATAACGGGGCGCACTCAGTGTAGAGTAAGTATGCCAGATTCAAGTTTGTTTTGACTCCGAACCTCCAATCACCCCACACAGAGGGGAGAAAGCAAAAGAGCGAGAGCAAGGAGGAAAGGAGATCTAAGTGGGTATGTAGACCTACACTCCCTCCTCTGTGGTCAAGAAGAGGGGGTGTTGTGGCCGAAGGCAACTCCAGGAACGTCCAACTTTGCACAGGTGAATTGGCACTTATTGTGGTCCGAAAATGGTCCCTCATCGAGGTGGGCTGTGAATTAGGTCATGGTGGCGGAGGCCTGATCTACGTTGAGTTCAACAGTCAAATGACTTGGGGACATTGTCGTGGATGAAAAAAAAAACAAGTAAGGTTCAAGGGGCAATGTGATTGAAAAAAATTCTGTGGTGATGCGCCACAACTAGTCCCTTTTTGACATGGGTCCCCACGTTGTTCCGTGTACTTCCTGGTTCTTCTTATCTTATCCACCTCCGCCATTCTACATGTCCTTCTCTACTCGAAACTAGTAAGTGTCCTCCGCGTTTTCTTGATTGCCTATGTACGCTGATCTTCCTCGACCAATAGCCATGTCTCATACCGAGTATTAGAGGGACTTGCTCGTTCCTGTTGTACAAAGAG
>JADNYV010001008.1:0-10871 GCA_015501055.1 Mucidula mucida | reverse complement strand
AACACTGTCTAAACACCGTTTCGAAAGATCGCAATCCCATCATTGTCCGCCTGTCAGGTTGGATACAGCACAATGACCGTCTCGCTATGCGTGAAATTGCTGCACAGCTACGTGAACAGACTGGGACAACATTTCTTTCTAATGAGGCGGACGATACCAGTGAGAACCAGGACGAGGATCAGGCCATGAATGGCGGAGATGGAAGTACAGAACAAGTCCTTTCCGAGCCAGTGTCAACACATCTCCCTATGCTCATCTCTCTCATTCCCACCTTATCGCGCCCCACTGTAATCATCCTCGACGCCTTCGATTTGTTCTCCCTCCATGCGCGACAAGCCCTGCTCTACTGCCTTCTCGATACCGCCCAAAGTTGCCGGGCTGGCGGTAATACTCCGCGGATTGAGCATCATTGGTCTCACAAGTCGAATGGACACAATTAATCTACTCGAGAAGCGTGTTAAAAGCCGCTTCTCCGGGCGCGTCCTCAGAACAAGCCACTTTGCCTCTGATACGACATGGATTAATCGAACGAAGATGTTGCTTTGTCCGGAGATTCCAGAAGCAGAGGCATTACATCCGTCTATGCGGCATTGGAAACCATTATGGCAGAGTCATGTAGACGGTTTCCTTGCGGATAATGGAACGATAGAGACAATACGCGAGACCTTCGGTCTTGCCAAAGATTATCGGACGTGGAATCGTATACTGGTATGTCTTCCGTTTCGACTGTGACGCGCTTCTTAACATCGTGGGCAGACATCGATGATTCTTCATTTGACGCCGAACACGCCGTGGCCCGCAGCGTCAATGCTGCAGATACCTGCAACTATACATCGTTCACGGACACGGATGCCTTCACTTAATCGTAAGCGCTCCCTGCAGACACATACATCCCGTTCCTCACAAGTCCCGAAAGAAATGACCTATTCGTCCCTTTGCCTCTTGATTGCTGCTATGCATTCATATTCTGCAGGGTTCCCCCTCGTGACGTTTGAGATGTTGAACGACTACTTTCAAAACCAAGTGCGGTCTTCCGCGGCAGCTCCTGTCCAGGTCAATGGTGGTGGTATAGGCATGGTCAATGTTAAGCGGCCCCGTTCTCGCAAGCGTACGTGTTACCCTCTCCATCTCCCCTAGCTTCTGGGTTTACGAAAAGTCTCTAGAGTTTGAAGCTTTAGTGGCGGCTAAAGTGTTCGTGCCAGTCGGTCCGCCTGGGTGGAATATTTCGAAAGAATTCGTCAAGTTCAGATGTGTTCTTAGCAGGGAGGATATCCGAAAGGCAGTTGAAAAGTCCGGTCATAGTACATTGAATAAATGGCTCAAAAAGAGTTAAATCCGTGGCATTTCTCCGAGTTAATGGCATTGGTTGGATTTCAGATGCACGAACAGGATTAACACTATACAACATACAATAACGAGAGATGACAAAACTATACGGGAAGGTGTCGACGAAAAGACAGGACTAACTAATACTGAATGGCGGTTCACCAAGCTACACCAACATCGTGCCTAGGAAGCTCGTCACAATCAAGCGCATATATTCAAGTAAACTCTTACGCTTGATCGTCCGAATCCATGAATTGCGATCTGACTGCGTCCAACTCGAACAATCCTTCCTCGACTTGCATAGGACTCGTGATATCGGCGTCATGAAGGGAATCAGCGAGAGAGCCATCCAGGTTTCTGGTTGTGTTCGCGTTCTCCAGCAAGTGCCTGAAATTACTATCCATGTACAGATCAGCATCCCACTGACTCGACTCTTCCACCAATTCGCGAATGATGCCAAGGAGCACGTTGGTCCCGTCATCGTTCAGCCTCGTCAGCCGACGCGAGGACGTGCTTGATCGCTTGTCGTCGTCGGACTTGGTCGCAACGCTACTGCGTCTGGAATCGTTGGACGGGAAGCCGAGTCCTATATGCGAATAAGAGTTTCGCTGGGATGGTGAGCGGCCATTGTACAACTGTGGCGAGGATGCCATGAAATTTAGAGAAGCAAGATCTGTAATGGACCCTTCTGGCAGAGTCATGATACGGAGAGGCGATGGACCCAAGGGCGGGCTTCGGCGGGCTTTGAGCGACGATTTGCGTGGTTTTTTATTCCTGGAAATGCCGGTATAGGAGTTTGAGGATGAGGGAATGGAGATGATGTAGCACTAGAGGGCGTCATGGGTAGGCCTGCCGACGGACTCTGGTTCAATGCGCCGTAACTCCCAGAAGGCAATCCTTCGATTGCTTTATTGCGCTTCGCCAAAGGATACGGGTGAGAGATCAGAGCGGGTGTGTCAGTTGAATGCCTGTCGGCTGATATCACGGGAGGCGGTAAGGCTGGAAGTGGGGGTACACTATTGTTTGTAGGCTGATCGTTGTTCAGATAGGTGGTGGATGAGCGTTGTTCGTGGGGAGATAGAGGTAGACTACTATCATCTTGAATGATATCGCCATCAACCATTCTGACACTGAACGAATATGGGACGGCCGATGTAGAACGACGGCGAGGTTTATTACTGCGAAGGCTAGAGTGGCGTTTCTGGAGTGAAAAGCGGTCGAGATCGACTTTGCGACTGGGAGGTGCCGCAGGAAGGGAAGAACGACGATTCTGTCTTTGCAGTGAGTTGATCATAGAATGGGTCGACTTGAGTTGAGACGGAATCGGAAGACGGATGGGATGTTCACGGGAAACGGGATCTGAAGGATAAAGCGACTTGCTGCTCTTGCTATTCGACGAAGTCGTGGGCCAGTGTGATAATTTTGATCCAAACTCGTCTGTAGAAGATTTGTCTTGGGAACTCGACGAGGGATGCATGGCTTTGGCGGTAGAGCGAGACTTCCATGTCGAGGTGGAGCGAGTGCTAGCACTAAGAAGGGAGCGTGTATCTTTGTTTAGCATGTTCAATTGGGTTTCCCAGGTCGGAGATCCGAGAAATCCGACTAAGAAGGCGGCAAAGCTACCGTCTTTCGACGCGATTGGGCGGAATATGGGCAAGACGGACTCTGAGGAAGATTTCCCTGAGCTAGCTGTGCACGAGACTGAACAACTCGCAAGGTACTGTGTTGTAGCAGATGCGCGACGCTTCATATAGATGTGTTTGACGGAAACAAGGACGGAGAAGCATACAAAAAATGCAAGCAGGATTGCGACACACACGCCTGGGTTGTACGGCTGACTGACAACGGCCATGGGCGCAGCGAACGCAAAAGGCGAGGAAATCAGAAGAAGCAGGGCAGCTAACATGGTGGTCCAGATGGAAGGAAGAATATTTCCTAAATGGGACTTGGACGAGAGTTGGCTACGAGAGTTACATTTCATTTAAATTTAATACAGTGCAAGTCGTCATCGTTATCTGTACATTTAATAATCTTGAGCGGAGGCATCAGCACACTGTTGCTTGGCTACAATATGAAGAGATTAACGATCAAGTCATGAGCGCAAGTTCAAAGAACATACCATGGCGGTGAGCCTCCTCCTTGTCGACATAATCAAGCTAAGTACAAGGAAATGTCAGAAGGGAGTAGTAGATCAAGATCCGAATAGCGTCTCACTCCTTTGGTCTCTACCATGCGATCGATGAATGCACCAGAGAATCCGGCGCTGCGAAAAACGGTCAGGTTGAGAAGTTACTGTACATTGACGAATACTTACAGCAACTCCTTGGCCATAGCATGGTTAGCGGGCTTGCCGTTCTTCTCGCAGTGATTCTCGTATGCCTTGGCCGCCTAATTGAGGTACACGTCAATCAAGGTGGACTGAGCATGGCGATGAGGAGTCACCTCAAACGATGCGGCGGCGGCGATGAGCTCGTGAGACAACTCCGCCTTATGAGGAGCGTTGACAACCTGTGGATAGTCAGATTACGACGAGAAGAAGCAAGAACGGGCCTGACCTGGTCGTATGCTTGAGCCTGGTCAGAGTCGTTGCTGAAGAAACCCATGTTGTTCAAGTTGTGGAAGTCGACTGGTTAAGAGAGAGAATATGAGGTATCCTAACATCAGCACCACCTCTTAAATACATGTTCAGAGCATCTATAAATGGATCTTGATTAGTCTATATATAAATTCAGGAGATGCAAACTAAGAATAACCACGGCGTGCGTCTCCTCGAGGAGCCTTGAGGTCGAATTGCCCCCAGAGAGATGGATATTCATCGTAATGTAGCACTTGTACGGGGCACAGGCTCTAGGGACAACAGTGTTAGACCGCATTCTGGTGGCTGCATTGTGCCTATGATAGAGGATGACACCAATTGAGCAATGATATTGGTCCACAATCAATTGAGGGGACGTTTAAAAATACTAGTCGCCCATTGCGCAGTTGCTCTTCCGTCTTTGGTAGCGAGAACGTAAGTACAGCCCCATAGATTCCGACTAGGCGGTATGACGCAGCCTTCAGCTGTCGAAGTGGAGGAAGTGCGTACATCCAGCGACTTACCCTAGAACATGGTTGATTTGCCCACTGCTAGCTTCACGCTAGAATCCCACAGAGACAGAGAATGATCAAGTACTTTATCAGATAGAACGATCCTCGAGTGCTTGGAGACACATGACGCGTGAATCCTCCGTCTACAGATCGCAAAACAGATACCAGCACGGGTTTGCCCCTCGAGGCGGTCTGTAGGAAATCTTTCAACAGATTGATTCAGAGCGGCGTTGCCAGCATCATGAGTCATAGTATGTAGGAGTGACAGGTTTCTAGGCCGATGAACAATAGAGAACCAGATCGCCAATGCATTGAGATAAATTGGCTATAGGTAGACTCGACACCAGTTGGCACTTCATCAAGCCAATTAGATCAAGAGCTGATACGGAGCGGCTGCCATGGTGCGACTAGAATAGGGCTCTCCGTGTAAACTCTTCGTGGTCGTGATGGCGGAAAGTTGAAATCACTGACCACTCATTAGATCGCGTGACTGAAAAGATGAGCTCCGGTAACGGGTAACGGCAATGCAAATGAAAATAAACTAAGTTGACAAGCAGCTTCGTACCATTTACATTTGACATTTACTGAGCTGTTTCCGCACCAACGCTCTCCCAAAATCTGTCAAATTTCAATACCCATTCCAGACAGGAAAGAGCCCAACGTACTGGCATCGTTCAAGCACAGAAGCAGACGTTTTAACGCGTTTTATCAATGGCTCGAAGCTCTCCGTTCTATTGAACAAGACTTCGGCTCTGCTCTCAGTGTTATATGACACCCAGTTCGGTAGGATGGTCGGCTCAAAAGTTTCATTGGGATCCAGAGTCTTCGCAAATGCTGAGAAGGGCTCCGAGAACGCGTCGATGAACGCTGTGTTGTCGAATGCCGGGATACCAGCGCTAGCAAAGCATATGAGGGTAGGAAACAGGAGCAGTAGAAATGCTTACGAGGTGAAATAATACTGGACGTCGTTGCCGTGGCCGCCAGGCGGAATTGCGAATTCACCCTGTGGAGGAGGTGGGATCAATTCTTCGAAAACTCCTGATGAAGGCTTACTTTGAAAGCGCGCCCTTCGAACGCCGCGAGCAGATAGTACGTAGGGCATACAAAGATGGCTGATATGGATTGAGATATATGTACGCCTGAGAAGGATGATCCACTTACATTCTGCCATGATCGTAGTGACTTGCTCAATGGGAGTACCCAGTCCAGCATAGAGATTGACTGCAGTGTCAACGCTGTCGTTCTTCAAGAGCGGAAAGAGATCCTTTAGGTACTGCGACACGACGACAGTATCTGCAGTGCTCGCGTTGACAAACAGAGCTCCTTCGTTAGAGTTTGTTATCGACATCAGCCGTACCTATACAAGATGCTCAGCGGCTGTCCAAGCAAAGAAAGCGGAAGTCGTATCACCCCGTTAGTGTGGCCTTCCTTCAAAGCGACTGTCGCTCTCTGTCGGATGAGGTCACCGTCGACTACGGGAACGAATGTGTAGGTCCCAAAAAAGCCTGCTAGGTTGATGTCATTGTTGATAGTTTCTAGGACGTCGGTCTCCACGTTGCGCAGACAAGCTAGCGTGTTATGGTTCGTTGAACAGCTATACGGGGCATTAGTCGAAATGAAGGATCAGACATGGCAAGTTGACTCACTTGGTTCTTTCCACGACCATCCCGTACAATGCCTGTAACGCGGCTATGTCAGCTAACATAGCATGCGCCCAAGATGTACATACCTCAGGAATGGTATCATTGTAAAAGTACTGCGGTGGTAAGAATGTCGAACTGGTGATAGCGCCTCTGAATAGAGGCGGAGACGTGTTTCCGTTATCTGCGATGATATGTTGAAGAACGGAGCCTGCACCAGCCGATTGTCCCCAAATAGTGACTTTTTTGGCGTCGCCACCGAATTTACTAATCTAGGAAGGGTGTTCAGTGTTCAAAGCTTGACACAGGTAAAATAGCGGCGTACATGGCTTTGAACCCATTCCAAGGCGAAATGTTGATCCACTGAAGCACACAGTCACCGAGCCAACGAAACCCTGGTAACGCTGGACTTACAAAGACCGACATTCAGAGCTCCCTCCCTTTTAGTAGCTTCTCCAGCAAGGAATCCAAACAAGCCCAACCTGTACTGAATGACGACTACGACCACATCATTCCCCGATTCCTTGATCAGATCATTGCCGTTGTACGCGTCCGTCCCCATGAAACCGACGGTCCCACCGCTAATGTAGCTGAGGATCATTGAGCAATTGTTCTCAATCGTATACCACGCCGCGTACCCGCCACCGTGGATCCAGACCAAAACCGGTAGCAGTTGCGAAGGCCTCGTGTAATCGCGAATATCGCCAGGAGTATAAACACTGGCGCCAGTCAAACCGTTGGTAACATTACCAGTTACCGAATCTTGGACGCCTACTTAAGAAACAAGCAATCCTCGGAATTGACCGGTGTCACGATGTCGCGTTCTCGTAACCCCGTAAATATACCTGCTGGTGCGGCACCCGTCGAAGCTTGCTGACATCGAGGTGGAGGAACAGTAGCGTTGGTGAGTCCTGGTGCGAATTTCGGGGTTCTTGGGGCTCTCCATCTAAGAGAACCTAGGGGAGATCAAACTGGCGATATGCCCAACAAAAAGAAATGATTACCTAGAGGCGGAGCAGCAAATCGAATACCGAGAAATTCTGTGCTGTTGGTAACGTTTTGATTGAGTAGTCCTTTATACGTCGCGTAGCCAAGATCGACCACCGGCGAGTGGTCGTGTCCTTGCGCAAGAAAGACAAGACAACCAACAAGAAGTATCGAACAGAGGAGCATGAGAACGACGTAAATTATTCGCGTTATTCCGGTGCATTGTTACTTATATATCGTCCTCGAGTACTAGTCAGGTGAATGGCTGCTCCTGGGAGCTACGTGCGTTCGAAAACCCATCAGTCGCATGCGACAGAAGCGCATGGGCCCTCAAAGGACATGACGAGATGCTGCAAACATCATATGAGCCTGATGGAATATGAACGCGTGAAAAGTGCGCTGTAATTCAGCGCAAAATGGTGCGCACGAGTCACCTACGGGGCATAGACAGACCGGCAAGCTAAATTTGATACATTGGGCCTTCGAACTTCGAAGCTTCTAAGGGAGGCATGGTCGGTTGCTGCGGTCCGAAACCCGTCGTATCACCATGATGCAGAGCATCAGTGTGTCTAACCTCAAAATCTTGAAGTGATCCTACCCTTATGGTCCTTTTAATGGTGTTTGGACTGCCGAAGGACACAGATGCTACGTCCGTTCGAAGATCATCAGGGCGCGGTACCGGTGTCTACATCTGATTATGATTGCGATGCGTCCCAGCCAAGTCCGAGGTCCACTAGGACCCCCGAAAATACTACCAAATGTATGATCCTGGCCCAAATTCTTATCCGGATCCCAAAAAGGAAGGTGTATCCGCACTTTGTACCAGACCTCGCCAGATAGTGGATTTTTATCCGCACAATGTACCAGACCCTTGTGTGGCGCAGGGTCCTTGGAGACCGAAAATTTGCCAAAATTTGCTCAAAAATCGCGCAAAATCATTGTTTCAGCACAAAATCACGTAGAGGGACGTAAATTTACGGCTAAAAAGCTGGTGACCCTTGCCGGGGATCAGAGCCTTCAGCCCACCCAAAATCTTATCCGCACCTGACATCAGACCTCTCCAAATGCCCAAATTTTATCCGCACATGGACTCAGACCTTTTCTCCAAAAAGCTCGATTTTTATCCGGAAAGGTACCAAACATAGTCTCAAAAAGTTCAATTTTTATCCGCACAGGGATCATACATTTGGTAGTATTTTCGGGGGTCCTGGTCCACTGTCCTTCTCTAAAAGAACCGAAAACCGGATGGATACCTTTATCGATGAGGGCTCGAAGCAGGTCTCGTCAATACTTCTGGTTGGATGCTGCAGAGATTCAAGTTCCCTTGCTCGGCGATGAAGGACGTAGGCGACGTCGATTCTTGGAATAAGACAGTGAAAGTGGCAGCGGTGAAAGGGCGGAAGATGTCATATGCCCAAATGGGTGCGTAATCCGCGGGCTTCCGAATCCCATTTAGCACGTTGTTGTGGAAAGTCAGAAGTGTTCCAGTATGAAATCGATAATTATTAGAATCGATGGTCCTTGGCGATGATGTATCTTACTACGTGACTGTCTTCCATGTCTCCAAAGCGCGGAAGAAAGTATGAAGACTTTGTCAGTTCCTCTTCTCGTTCTTTCATACTTTCCCATTTCGGTAATGACGGCGTACATCGGTGCTAATTGAGGTCAGTCTTACACGTTCTGTCCCCGCGATAAACTCCCTCCTCCTCGACAACGACAATGAAATGATTCGCGTATGGGAAATCGCAGGAAAAGTCGTTCTGAGAAATAGGGCCGCCAGTACTTGTAGTGACTTGATAGAATGCACCACTGTCCTTTCCCCAGAGTGATCAAACGCCGATGTGTTGCATAAGATGAACCGAGTGTGAATGATGGACAGAATGTTAGAGTCACGCTACGAGAATAACAGACGGAGAGGAGTATCACAGAGTTTGTATATTGGCCGGTTAACGGGCTAGTGGTCGTCGGTGTTGCACCTCTGGTGATAGAGTTGATGCTGGAACGCCGAATTCCTGTGCTGAACATCTTTATAGAGCAATGTGCCCCGCTGTACAAGTGGTGTACTGTATGTTGAAGTTGTGGTGAATCGCACTCGCTTGCATCGCTACATTATAACTGATTTTACTGGCGCAGACCGGTGCTGATCACCAGCCTTCTTGCGTGCGGTCTCTTCCTATTCGCAGCGCGTAGCTGAATGGCAGAGGCGGAGTGTTGTCGTTGAGGACAATTTCAAAGGATATCGACCAGCTGCATTGAAAACCCCGACAGATGGTGCCTCGACTTTAGAACAGTCGAACATTTCAGGGAGCGAGGTCAAAGAATCCAGATACCGCAGAAGACCGTCTCGTTTCCGAACAGCGGCTCGTCAGCTGCAGTAAGTAGGCTAACCGACTCGGGGAATCTTCCCAGCGACCACAGAGTTCTGTAAGTGGAATCACCGGAAAGCATATCATGCTCAAAATTGCAGTAGGGTCAAGAGGTGTGACATTCTCGGGCCAGAGATACCAGAGGACGAGCAGATGAACGAGCAGAGAGAAAAAGAATTGCCTGGGATTGCCGCATGGGGACGAATTTCACATGTGTGTCACGTTTTACGTGGTGCCCCCATTAATATTGAGTGAGCCCCCATGATGATGTAGAAAAGGCCTAGTTCTCCAGTGTCTCAACGCGACTGACCATGGCGGAACCCAACGGACACCATAAGAATGGCTCCAGTCTCTGGGACGCCGTCTATCCAGCCGAACAGTACGTCCTCGTCGTCCGGAGCATCCTCGACGCCAGCTTACACCGCAATAGGCACTTACAGGCCTTCGCAGCCGCTTTGTCCGCCGACGAGGTATATCTCGAGAGCAGTGGCGGTCTCGCGTCGCCACAGATAGGTTCAACAGCTACGCCGCCGTCGGCCAGGATCCGCAAAATATCAGCCCTCTCCGACTGGGCACCAATCAACTTGAAAGTCAAGAAGTAAGTGTAGGTCATACCTCGCACTCGCTTGCACTCAGCCAGGTCTTTCAGACGGAAAAAGAAAGACCGCGCGCACGCCCACAAGCGGCTCGACACGACTGGCTTTTTCTCATTGTCCGATGGCCATTACTGGTGCGCGTCCTGCTTCCAACGTGTCGGATCTTCATGTTCATTTTGACGCGCAGCTCTTGATCTTCCTCTTCATTGGCGCCGAATTCGGTCTGTATGTCCTCCTAAGACAGCTCGTAAACACCAAAGAATATCTCTCTGCCTGTACGTTCCCCAATGAAACGCCAAATATATTCATCTTACTCGGTTTCTCTAGGAGAGGTAGGAAGGGTGTTTTGAGAAAGAAATTACGGGCATCCAAAAGCTACGAAGTGCGTGTCCCTGTTTCACCTTTTTGTATACGCGAGATCTAACAGATCACTTAGGAATGGAAGTCGCCCAATGGAGCTCGACAAATACTTGCATTTCGATGAGTGGAAGAAGATTGACGAAGACCCGTATTACGATTGGAGATTGATCAAGAAGGTTGGGCGGTCCTTGAAAAATCTTCGGGAGAAGAAGGACGCGCGCGGTTGTTTGGGAGTCCTCGAAACTTGCATACGAGCCAACTTCGCTGGCATCGAATCCTCTCGGTAAAGACTCTTTACAGTTGCTTCTTTCTCAACTAATACAGTTGCATAATAGGCTTTACAGCGAAGTCTGTCGTACATTTGTTCTATGAATCCTTTCACTTATGTGAATCTTAGACTTTCTACGGAACCAAGGACCTTCTTGAATGTGCGCACCTTCAGTATCGTTCAATTCGTTTCCTCATCTTCCATAGCGTATCTCGATGAGCAGGAAAAGGCTCTCGAATAT
>JADNYV010001007.1:0-10881 GCA_015501055.1 Mucidula mucida | reverse complement strand
TCCACACCGATCATCCATCAGGAGAACTTGGCAAGATGATAGTAATACGACTCGCCGTGTAGAAGCTTTAACCCGTGATCATTGAACGAAAAGCAGCATCAATGTGATTTTTCACCATCTTTCATGCGAAAACAAGACCAAGGTTTAAATGGGAGGTGAGTACTGCCGAAACAAATCCTCAGCCAAGTGGCGCAGAGATAGAGCGGCATGTGAAACTTACTAATGGATGGCCTCAGTGATCACTTCAGTTTCCATTACGTCTACCTCGATGGCTCATCCCGCGAGCGCTTACTCGGCGGCCATGCTGGCGAAATCACCGACTCGCTGTTTGACGAAGGCTAAGTACGCCTACCGAGCGTCGATTTCCCATCTTCGTATAGTGCGGGATTAGAGGCATCTCGCATCATGACCAGAGGGCAAAATCCTCAACGCACGCGAGACTCCTCCCCACTACGCCGGTGTGCTAAGACAAGTGGAAGCAGGCGTCAAATCACCTAGTGGATAACGAGATATAAGTGCATTGTAACATGTGTGGCTCCTTTAGAGCGAAGACTTCCCATTCCATTCCCTACAACAGCTCCCCACGCTCCCACGCTTCCATAACACCGCAAACAATCTTGTACTCAACACCGCGGCACGAATCCCTATGCCGCATCCACATCCCGAGCAGCGACGTGTACATCTCGTTCGACAAAACTGCTGCGCAGCCCAAGCA
Organism: Mucidula mucida; assembly: GCA_015501055.1. Taxonomy (NCBI): domain Eukaryota; kingdom Fungi; phylum Basidiomycota; class Agaricomycetes; order Agaricales; family Physalacriaceae; genus Mucidula; species Mucidula mucida. The sequence goes on along the minus strand of JADNYV010001007.1, from coordinate 10,166 downwards.
CTGAACGCTAACATAACGATCATGAATCGTCGCCAACACCGCAGCCTCCCATGTCGAAGGAAGCGACGCGTGCTGTACCCACGCCTCCCGGCTCAAGAACCGCCAGACACGATGCTCCATCTCTGCAAGTCTATATCATGCCGAATGATAGGGTTGTCGAAAGTCTTTCGGATGGTAATGACCTTGCTATCAGAAACGACATCCAGAGCCGTGATGGTTGTCCTATAGGTATTATGCTGCTGCTCTCCTATGCTCTCCGGATCGCGGTGGAACGCGCTGCGTCAAATGAGATGGGGGGTGACGGAAGAGAATGGCGAGCGCTTACGGGAGAGGAGGGTTATAGCTGGGTGGAGCTACGATGTGGGAGATGCGTTCTCCGTTCGCGATCTTCCAGTGGCACTTGAAATTATACCGTCCGCAACGACAAGGAGCAATCTGAGGCATGAGAAAAGCGACGTCGGGGTGGGTTTCTCGATGTACAAGCCAATGAGATAGATGAGCGGTCAAGAGGCCTTTTATAGGTTATCCCGCAAGGTCTTTGCTGTGAGGGCTCGCCTCACGCCATGAAGATTTGTGTGTCGTTCTCGCTCCAAGTTTAGACGATACTTTGTGGGCAGTCGGAGCAATCAGAAAAATCGGCATGGGAGCGTCGGGTGAGTCTCTTTCAGAAACAAAGGCTGTGGGTCCATCTAGGTGGTATCTCCGCAAAGGTGAAGGCCACGTATTACCTGGACCAAAGCACTGTGATATAAAGATGAAGTTTTAAGCACGTGAAATCGACGTACCCATACTAATGAGTAAAACTTAGACGTCTTGAGAATGTATTGGCTACTAAGAAGCGTCAGTGTGCAACGAAGTTCGAGTTTCGGAGTTGGCCGCGTCACCCTGCGGCATTTCCCGGCTGCACCCTTTCCTTCAACCAATTTGGGCCAGCAGAGTTTTATACAATCCCCCTGCTTCTTGTTCTTCATGCGGAATCGATCTACGGTCTTATCCTCAATATGGACTTCCTTGTAATACTTGGATGGTATATTGTGAGCCTGTATCTCCCGATCCACTGCTTCACGCGTCTTTACTTGTCTATTCGTCTGGCACCTGCGGCATTACTACCATTCCCATCCAAATCGAACCCTTTACTATGCATCTACCGCCTTCAATCCCCGATCGCTCCTCGCTACCCTGTTTCCATTCGTCTACGGACGAACGCTCCTTACGAATCCTTTTCTGGTTAGCCGTGTGGTGCACAGGCGGTGCAGCAGATGCACTATTCCCTTCCCCCGATGACTTTCCTTATCTTCCGGAAGATGCTGGCGGCAACGACTCAGACACCCCTTCGCTTGTGGCGTCCCAAACATTCGCTTCAACATCAGAGCCATTCAGTGTCAATATCACACACTTTCCACCTCAATGCCAAGAGAGCAAGAAGCGAAATCTACAGGGATTTTGGACAGTCACTGGTAGGTGTCGTGCGTCATTGATTTTGGTCCAACATTGATTAATTGTCTCCACAACAGCAGAAGATGACAATCCAACCATACCGACGACTCCCGTATTCGCTCTATTCGGCGTGCTTCCAGGCGGAGTATGGGCTATGTCTTTCTCTCCTCGAGGAAGCTCCGGTGTACCACCACATCAACGCTGACACGGGATCTCTGCCGAGATATCTATGCTTACAAACGACCATACCCTAGCGCAATGGGTACCTGGACCTCAAATGAGAGCGCACATCCAGGCTATCCTACCCATGGTCAGCGAAAGATTGAGGCTAGTGCCCAAGAAGAAGCTGAAAGGCTTGAAGGCATGGTCGTGTGTGATGAAGAAGGGTGACGCGAAGCGGTATCCAGCACCGACATGGATAGAGTGTTAGGCAGTGTACATGTAGGATTGGCATCTGGTACGAATCAATTGACGACTTTTGAGATTCCGTCATGTCGGTTAGTGACGTTGAGTTCAGGAGAGCAGAAAGATACTGTGTTAGAGCGAAAATTTCTTGAAATTTTACGACAACACGGGCATGATATCGATTTCCTGAAGGCAAGCGAAATAGTAATAGTACAACAGTCCAAACGGAAGGACGAGATTTTAATGTGATGCGGGAACGGCGGGATTACAGTATGGAATTTCAACATCAGCTAAATAGACGAGTTCGGAATCAGAGCCACGTCTTCATAGACAAAAGACTTACGTCCAATCCACCAGGATCTACACCTACGAGATCCTGCACTTTCTCACCATCCTTAAACGCGATGAATGTAGGCATCTAGCCCTGCTTCAGCACCACCATTAGAGGATATGAACCGGAATACTCGCCGCTCTCAATTGAACCTCCTCCGCTATTTCCTCCTGCTCATCGACGTCTACTTTATAAAACTCAATCTCCGCAAACTCCGGTTGCTCAGAGAGCTTGATGAATATGGGCGAGATGACTGTACACGGCCCACACCATGTCGCCCAAAAGTCTATGACGACAACTTTGTTGGATTCGAGCTACAGGAAGAATCAGCTGAGAGCAGCAGAGGTGTGAAGACAAAACGACGAACGATTCGCTTGAACTGAGAGTGCGATGTTATGGGCTTGACAGTCATGGCGAGTGCTGGTGGGGATGAGAAGAAAAGGCGGGTTGTGAGGGTACAGTGCTGAGACAAGGGCTTTTATAGTCTAAGTCAGCCAAGTGGCGCAGAGACAGACGAGCACGTGACACTTACTAACGGGATGAGCAATCCCACCTCGGTGGTCACTACAGCGAATGGCATTTTCATCGCGTTTTACTGTGCTTATGTCAGTCAAGCGTTACTTTGGTGGCCCGCCCCGTCAGCGCGTCCAATCAGCATCGGCCAAGCCGACGGAATAGCGACCGGACGCGTCCGAGTGAGACGAAGGCGGAAATCGCGAGACCATTCTATTAGCTGATCAGTAGACAAGTGATGAACAAACGTCAGTGGTTGAGCACACGTGTGTCGCGCCAAAAGAAGAAAATTGAAATTGCCATCCTCCGGCAGGCAAATTTCTTTTCCTCAACGTCCATCTTGAAGCGATCTGTGCTTAGATTTCGCCGACCACTGCCCTTTTATTCTCGGGAAATGACAGATAAGGGTGCACCACCAAGTCTTCATCAGGTGTAACGCGTTCTCACCTACATTCTAGTTCTCATCGGCGTTATTGGAGGCAGTGGTCTATACCATCTAGATAATCTGACATTTGTGTATGTTCGTTGCGAACTTTGAAGTAGGTTTTACTAAATTCCTTGCAGAAAACATGTCAACCCAGAGACAGTGCGCAACTTTCTTGAATGATCTTCAAACATCTAATCCTCGAGCGTACTAGCCATGGGGCTTTCCCTCTTCCCCAATATCCATCTGCTCTCTCTCATCCGGGACGCAAGTCGCGTTCCTAGCGCGCCACGGTACCGGACATACTATAGCCCCGTCGGCTGTCCCCGCGCGAGCCAACATCGCCGCGCTTAAATCACTCGGCGTCAGCGCCATCGTCGCCTTCTCTGCCGTCGGTTCCCTCCGAGAGGAAATCTCCCCCGGCTCTTTCGCGATTCCCACCCAGATAATCGACCGCACCAAGGGCGTCCGCCCCACGTCGTTCTTTGAAGGTACGACAGTGGTAGCTCATGCGAGCTTCGGGGATCCCTTCAGCAACAAGCTTGTCGCGTGGCTGGAGGAGCGTGTCCGGAAGGCGCTTGAGGCGGAGGGCCGCGGCGTGAAGCTCTTTTCGGACAAGTGCATCGTGTGCATGGAGGGGCCCCAGTTCTCCACTCGCGCGGAGAGCATAATGTACAGGCAGTGGGGTGGCGACCTTATCAACATGAGTGTCCTCCCAGAAGCCAAACTCGCACGGGAGGCTGAGCTTAGGTTAGTGTTCTCGCCATTTGATAGCACTCTCAAAGTTGATTGATACGTTCAGTTACGCCTTAATTGCGACAGCGACCGATTATGACGCATGGCGCCCCCACTCGGACGCGGTTACTGCTGCCGAAGTGTTCAAGACGCTTAAGGCTAACGCTGATACGTCGCGCTTTGTCGCAGCGTCCGTCCTGCACGATCTGCACGAGGCGATTAGTTCCACGGGGGAGAACCTGCTTCTTGAACAGGTCGGCTCGATGAGCTTCTCCATCATGCCCCGGTCGGAAAAACAGAACCCTGCTGATCGTCAGAAGCTGGCGTACGTCCTCCCAGAGTACTTTTCCGGCGACGAATAGAATGATTATCAGTAACGTTGATAGATTATTGTAGACAGCTGGAGAACGTCAATCGATGGCCACGAGATATCAAAGCATTAAGCATCTGATGAAGATGAACACTGCCCACGTTCCAAAGTTCGCATGTGTCAAGAATATGTGAGAAATGGTGTGAGGAATCAGGATAGCCCTCGTCCCAAGTCTGAAATCAAGTATCTTCTTTTGTTCTTGCCTGATGTTGACATGATTTGCTGTGTTAGGACAAGATATGATAGGAATCAGCTTCAAGGGACACTCTGATGTCCGCGCGAATTGGCCAACGTCAGATGTAGGTCCCCATGTAACTGTTGCACCGCAAGCTGACAGGATGCGTGGCACCCGGCTTCTGTCACCTGGGACTTTTGACGGTTGTATCGATGCCCCGAGGGTATAGCTGTTGACCAAATTTAGAGGCTGACGCGGGACGTATGAACAAGCAACATGAAGATCCGATACTTACTCGGGTGAGACTGAGGTGAGGTAGCAACTAATTCGAATTACGCGTGGCCGGTACGGTACGTACGTATCTTTCGGGCGTTCAATACTTGATCGGGTAGAAGTTGCTGTTCTTCTCGGATGTGTCATGGCGAGGTGAGACCTCAATTCCCTAACTTTACTAGACGTCGAGTCGCTCAGTAAGACGCATTTACGTTGGGCAATTCAGTTTCCTCCCCTCAGAATTTCCACAGGAGCTTCTTGTCGACAGCAATTCAATGAACGTCGCGGGGTAGATCCTACGATGCGTCATAAGTAGCTTGATGTTCGGCTTCGTTAGAAAGGAAAGCTTGGATGAATTGGAGGGGAGCACGAATCTTCTCGCTCATCCACTCTTTCCCGAATCCAGAATCATCCTGAAAGCTTCTCATTCAACACAGAAATGAACGTCCTACAGGAATCAGTCTCCCTCGGCGGGGAAGCTACGCTACAGTCATTAGTATTATATTTGTGCCACGACAGTCTACTTATCAAGATTTTACCGTTACCGTTACTGTGGGGTCTACGGTCATTGACTGAACGTATAAACTTGGATGAATCGTGGTATTAGACGGGCACCTAGTAAATACGGCGATCTGTAATCACCCAGTACTAAGACTTGAGTGTATCATTCTCGGAAAACACTTTCCAGCGTGGCGCTTCAAGCCTGAATCGGAGTGTTCGAGTCGTTCTGTCTATCCTTTAAGCTCAGGGAGAATGTGGCACCGTCCAACGGGTAACTCAGTTCATTTGGGAGTTCTTTTGCAGAGCAGAGGACTGCAGTCCTCGGCGAGGTTGTTTGCCGAGCCGGAATCGCGAAGCGCATTCACGCGCCAGATAATGTGCCGAAATAGACACATTGGAATCAACTAGTGCCCCAGACCGTTCATCACGTCGTATCGCATGGAGAAACACGCTAATGTATCACGACGGCAAACATACCGTGAAACAGAATCAATAATTGTCGTGCAGGGCACGAGATATCATGTACTCATCCTAGATGTAAATATCATTATATACTACAGAGTACTATGAGGGGAATAAATTATAATCAAAACTAAAGTCTTGCTTCACTGGGCAGCATACGCTCCATTGCTTCTCTTATCGCCTTGCTCCTCCTCACCGTGTCGAGAAGCCCTTGCTTATGGTCAGGTGCCCAATCCTCCGGGAGCTTCTCTTGCTGCAGCCAATCCAACAGCCACGGCAGCGGAATCCCTTTCGCCTTCGACACCTCCGATGCAGTCCACTTCTTCTCCCACACGCCCAGGATGATGCCCATCTCGCCTCGCGCGATCTCCGAGTGCACGCTGTCCAGCCGCCGCGACACCTTCTCCCGCCGAACGCGCATACGCGCAACGTCCGCCGCGTCAACGAGAATGCCCTCGTCGCGTTCGTGCTTCTCCGGGACTGCCGGCTGAATGTCGCTGACAAGATCCTCCACCCATTCGGGATGCACACGGGGCGGCGCGTACTTGTCGGGATAGCGCGTATCGGCGTGCACGAGCGAGGCGTCGTGTTCTATGCGATTGTGTTTCCCGATGTGGAAGAGATCGACAGTCAGGCGCTGGAGGATGAAGAAGCCGACGACGGTCAGGAACGTCGCGAGCACTGTTGTGAGGCCGTAGCAAGCTTTTAGGCCGGCGATCATTGTAGGGATAGAGATGTTCTTCCCATCGCGGGGTCTGGAAAGGAAAATGTTGGAAACGCGTCAAGATCGAGCAGGAGAGGAAAAGCTTACATGTAGCCGTGGTTAGCCATGGTATTCAGAGCAGGACATACGCCTCTGCTATCGCCAGGGCGCGCAGGGCAGAATCCGTGCGTGCCAGTCGTTGGGCAGGCTTTTTCGCCGTGTTTGTGTTCGTAAGGCATGATGATTGTCGTGAAGCTCGTTGAAGGCGAGAATCGAGATGTGGGTAATAATGGAAAGGAGCGACGCGAACCTCGTTGATATATATATACATCCCTGGAAAAGATGACAGTGTTTAAAGATCACTTACTCGGAGAGGCACCGCATATAAACCCGTTTAGATCCCTGTTTGACGGCTGGACGGCTCGTCAATTACAGCGAATCGGTAAGCGAGAACGGGCAGAGGCGGCTTTGAACATGGACCGTGAGGTCACATTGTAAGCGTCTTCCTCAAACTAACGGGAAAAGGCATTCAAGGAAGATTAGCAGTATGAGAAAAACGTATTCCAAGACTCCCAATGAAATCCGGAGGATTGACTGACAGATGATGATCAGAACTGGACTGGGGAGAACGAGGCGTTTCAGGCTGTGCTCGACGTGCTTCATCTTGACAATGACCGTTTTGATGAGCGATGCGGGCATTGATACCGAAATCACCGACTATCAGCCTTCCTTTTATGGCATGGTCAACATGGGGCGCTTCGCGGACGTTGATCGTCTCCGTTCCACCAGTATCGGCTGCCCTTTACTCTTGTCTCTCTCCATGTGCACGAGCGCCATGAATCATTCTGACATGGGCGTTGCTATATCAACATGCACAGCACCGTTAGTACCATGTACAGATGATGCTCCCGCGAAAAATTGAACGAAGAACAGGATGGATTGACGCGGGCTGTGACTGGGAGGGGTGGGAAGACTCAAGCGGGTATGCACGCAACCTTGGAATTCGCTTCGGCTGTTGGACGTACGGTAGTAGATGCATACTAATTGCATAGCTTCTGCGCCTATCCTGCGCTAAGCATTCCGACTAATCCGAGATGTCCATTGTAGGTGCGCGCTCGCTATTCTCGTCTTGAAAGAACAGCACTCCTCGACGGAATCGGAACGGTATACGTCCAAGGGGAATCATCATAACGCCACCCGAAGCACTGCGCTGGAACGTTATTCCGAGAACGTCGCCGTATTTACTATGTAGGTGTTTACCCTGTATGCAATTCTACTGGAGCATGATTCATCCAAGTCTATAGGTTCGGCGAAAGACATTTCGTGGCACAATTCAGTGCCTGCATAAATTCTCCGAGTCACCGATAAATCGCAATAGATTCCCGGACGCGCTGTGACGGATTACAATCCGTTTCGCGTCCCAAGGTTGGAAGGACACGGCTCGCGTGGTCCGCCCAAGGTGGACCGCTACTCGTCCACACAATCCGCGATCCGAGAAGACGTATCTCTTACATACTAGTACCAATGCGACGTCTACCAGGCAGAAACTGAGCCCTCGTCGCGCTATGACTATGACGCGGAACGATTAAGTCGGGGGCCACTGGTAACCGAACATGACCAAGAATAGCATTGAACGCCCGGAAGCTTGCTTGTCACGCTCAAATTGAGGCGAGTAATCCCTACTGTCGGCACCTTGCCCTTGAACCCTGTTGAAGCTGTTCACCGCGATTGAAATCGGGATCTCGGAGTCTCTTCTCGTACGGCCAGCCTCTTCGTCCGTGGTAACAAACATTGGACCTTGAGTTAGTCACCCCAATCCTTCCAAGACGCGGTATTAAACAAAGGCTTATCACAGCCCGTCATCCTCGTGTACAAATGCGGGAATATGATTGCTGATGATTCGTATGAGCTTCCGGTGCCTGGCCCCGACGAGAATACTGGTCCTTTGAATGTAAGGATTCCTTCCGGCTTTATGAGATGGTATGCAACTCATTACTTGGCCTTTTCTAGGACTTTTTGTCTAAAGTTTCTGGTGGCAATGTATGACTTTGCAACTTATATTTGGCTATGATACTTACAAATGATATTGTAAGTATCATCACCTCGCTTACGCATTTTTCTACTACCATTCTGGCAAATGTAACTTTGTGGACTATGAGGTGGTATAGGTGAATCATGATGATAGTTGACTTTCCTGACTTGAGGTTATGTAGCTCAACTACTCACGCGCAGTGTTCTATCCGATGTTGGCCCTCGACATCTCAAACGGACATCATAGTTACAGCATTCATTGACCACCGAGGCGACATTCCTTTGATGTTTCTGCTCTTGACTGACTACAAGAGTGGCACCGTGCAGACTTTACCAAAAACCTCGCCATTCGGACTGTCCAGTCTATCACATCCCCCGCCAACTTCAGAGACACCATTGGTTGCTTTGTCTCTACTTCTTCAAGCCTCCTGTGCGGATCACTGCTCTGCTGCCATGTCGACTCCTTAACCGTCATCGTCAACTTCTTGCCCGCCTATCCCAACGGCAGGCAAACACTTCTACCCTCTCTCCCAGAATGGGCCTTAGCCAGGTAACCTAGCCGTAATGTAATGAGCAGGCGTCGATTGCTTGACATTCTAGGAAGGCTTCTGGATGTCCGCTGCAGTAAGTATCTCGTACTCATCTTGTTACAATCTGTGCCCTGGGTTTTTCACTTAACGCTGCTTTCTTCACTCGAAGTTTTTAGGTGGTGGTGGAAGGATAACCCTCGCCTTATGGTTAAGACGACAGGCTTATGGAAGGAGTTATATCTGACAGATGGCAGTGCTGCAGAGTATTTGCCTGAGACCCATTTTCCTGATGCTTAGCAACATATCTTAGTACCCACACTCTCTGTAAATCTACAGCAGCAGACGGACTCGTTTACGGAAATCTCAAAGTACACACATCCGCTTCGCAGCTGAATATTGGACGAACGTGACTTGCCCACTTGAGACAAAGAGATTACTAGATGCCAAGAAAGTCTATACAAACACTGGCGTTCGTCAAAAATGACCACCGAGGTGATGTTTGGTGTCTCTGCTCTTGAGTCTTGACTGACAGCTTATAAAAGCGCTCGTGCATGATCTCTGGCTTCACTGAAAACCTCACCATGTCTGTCCAAACCATCACATCCTCCACGGACTTCAGAGACATCGTTCGTGCCTTGCCTCTACGTCTTCAAGCCTCCTTAGTTGATCACAGGTCGAGTCTTCCGAGGACAAACCCGTCATTGTTGACTTCTCGCCCGCCTATTTCGACCGCCTGCCGAGTCATCTTGAAATGTTCTCCCGAAATGGGCCTTTCGCCGAACAAATGAATTTCTACACCGCACAAATGAGGTTCTACAGAGTGGAGCAGATGGATGTGGCGAGGGAGGCTGAAGTGGACAAGGTGCGGTTCCTCATGACGCGATACTAAGATCTGACTGATGGAGGGTAGCCCCTTGTCGTCGCATAGAAGGACGGAAAAAAACTCGAGATTGAGTATGAGATTGTGCCGGTTAGGTGGGAGGCCAATCTCGCTCCTTTGTCTGTAAGGCTCCCGCCTTTGCAAGGTGCCAGCATCGAGCTTACTGCTCGACATTCTAGATTTTCTTGATGTCTGTTGTAGTATGAGCACAGTTCTCGTACTTCTCCTGTTACAGTTTGTGCCGTTGATTTTCCAATGAGCGCATTATTCTTTTCATAAACTCGATGTTCTGAGGTGTTTACAAAGTAACATTCTGACGGATGGTAGTGCTGCAGTAAATAGTTGCCTGAGCACCATTTTCCTGATAAATCATTATATCGGGGTACACATATACAC
>JADNYV010001006.1:0-10917 GCA_015501055.1 Mucidula mucida | reverse complement strand
TAAACACGACTTCACGAGTACCCCGCCTTGTTCCGTTAACACCTCGATTGCACTTTTTTCGACTGACCTCCAACGTAGAATGCACTACCAACATGTCATCCTCGAGCGTGACTCGCTGTACATTATGGTACTGTCCAGCTCGCTACTGGCGCGTTCCACTGGGCCATCATCCTTACGACGAGAAAGCGCGCGCGATTCCGCCATCATTGGTACCAGGTTGCAGGCAAACCATATGCCGAGACCTACGGCTCCCAGGTCATTACCCCCGCTGCGCGCACGGGAAACAGCGCAGTCCTCGGTACTACAAGCTCGCCGGCTATGTTCCCTGTCCAGATTTCGTTGAAGTCTGCCGCAATGTCTTTACCAGCCACGCCACTGTTGACCAGAATCGCGCGATGGGGATGACTTGTCGGACATGGATTTTACACGTCCTCAAAGGATTGTACATCAGAGGATCATTCCCTACGCGCAAGGAAACCCCACCGAGTTTATCGATGCCGTTGAGGCGCAGATAAAATCTAGGAGTACACAGGCGGACAACACATTTTTATCACTCTTCTATCAATCTCTATCACACCAATACCAGCCACCAGTTATATCGCTGTAAGCCTAATGCTTCCTATCCAGCAGTCTTATTTCCTACCTTGTACCTATGATTACACTTACAGACCTGCACATTGTTCCCAGAGAAATGAGTTCCATTCTACTCTATATATACATACCTTAACCGATAAGTACACCAAATCACAGAGGATATGTGATTAAACCCAAAGAAATGTCATAGACTGCTTCAACTTTCGCATCGATTTTTCTCTCCTTCCAAAACGCCCACCAATCAAACGTCACACCGTGCATATATGCGTTGCGGAACATATGCAACTGCCAATGTCTCGGTAGCCACCCCGAATCCTCCCAGTCCACTATGCCACTGAGATGACCATCTTTGACCAGGATGTTTTGCAGCCGCAGGTCTGTGTGCACCCATGTCACTGGATCGCCCGCAAGACGCTCAAGCACGACTGGGTCGGTGTCCGCGAGGAACTGATCGAAGCTTTTGAACGTCATGAGCGCGTAGCAGTGGAGCGTCGAAGGGAACGTTGCCGCCAGGTTGGAATGTAGTGTCATGGGGTTTGGCAGACCATGTCCGCTGGCACTGCACATCACGCGTCCTTCAAAGCATGCGGGCTGGCGGATCTCCCAGAGAGCTTCCAAGAAGGTTAGCACCTCCTCTGCGACGACACGTAGCTGGGTGGCAGGAAGCGGCTGTTCGAGGAGGGTTTCCCCTGGCAGTTTGGTCATGACCGTGTATGTAGCGTCTCTGACGACGAACGAATCAAGTAGGCGGGGAATGGGGAGGTTCGGACGCGCTTTGTTGAGAAACCGGAGGGCGTCTGCCTCTGTGCTCTCAGTGCGCAGCGTCTTCTTCATCACAAAGGGGATTCCGAAGCGGAATAATCGGACTTTATGGAACGCCTCATGTTCCCGCTCGGTCGTAATAAGAGTGTAGAACGCCAGCTTGAGACTAGCCCATAATAATGAAAAGAAGGAATAGCGCAGTTGCGCGTGAGGTGTTGCGGTCTAAGACGCGTCGGTAAATAGAAAAAAAGTGTAGTGCGCTGGCATAACGGACCTTGACATCGTCATGAGTATCCATATCACCGACCGAGAAACTGGGAGGTATTTAGGAATCATTGCGGGAGGAAAGGGGCTGTACTGACGCGAAATGGCGAGAGGCTGAAAAAGGCGTGCTACAACATCCCAGCAACCGACTCAAGATAACGAGATGATGGTTTGAATAAAGAGATGTTACCAAGCAATACCAATTTAAAATGTCACAGGTGTGACAGTTCGCGTTTGATGACGGACGCTTTGACACTCTTCCTTGAGCCTGCTCACTCAAAACTCTGTCGTTCATTCCCTCGACACCTCTCTCAGAAGGTCGTGTCATTGACTCTCCTCTTTATACGATCACGCACCTATATACTCCTATCTTCTCTTCAGTGGACATGTGGCCAGACAAATCCCCTGGAATCGATAATCGGATAGTCAACTTCCAATCCGTTAAAATCTGGGGTACCACGAGGACCTGTCAGTGCTGAAATACACAAAAGGCGCCGGTACACTCAAGTCCTGGCGTCCCACATCGGGCAGATGGATAGAATATGCCACTCCGTGAGATATTTGCGTGAGTTTACTTTCTCTTACCATCTATACAACCGACGTCTCATCGGCTTCTGCTTAGCTGCGAAAATCATAGAACACCCTCAACCGCCTTCATTATTGGGGTTCCAACACGGGTTTGAAACTGCTGTCCTGACTTGGCGAAGTTATCCCAGAGTTTTGCAAACTCGGAGGGCATCGGCCGGGACGCGTGTGAGGCGCACGTAAGTATCGCCCGAAACTTCTTTGTCTTACGAGGTTTCCCCACTACCACCACCACTGCCCGTCCAGTAATGGCATTTTCGTCGGAGACTTTCTTCATTATTTTCGATTGTTCCACTATATTCTACCTGTGTATGATTTCCGAAACACAGTGGCAGGACTTTCCGGTATCTTTCCGTTGGGCGCCACACATCGGACTCATTGATTATCGCGTTGGTAATTCGGTTCGACTCCCGTGGACACGGGCTTCTTCCCCTTCAAGCTTCTTAGGCGGTTAACGAAGGCTTTCTACCGCGGATCCACCCCATCGTAGTTGGTCGAGACCATACTGTCCAGCCTCTTATCATGTTGAATCTGAGGTTGTCCTCATCAAGTGATGTCTCATTCAGTGACGTAGGCCTTCATTTACAGTCAGAAGCTTAAATACTCATCTTAGCGCTAGACCTTCCTGGCAGGTATATCGCGTCTTCGCCGGTCTTCTTCAGAAGCCACCAATCTATGGTACAGTCGCCATAAGGTCAAGGAATGGACCGACTATGCTCATGACCCGCCTAGCAGTCAGTTTTAGCACTCCGAAATCAGCTGATGTCTCATTGGATATGAAGCGCTCTTAATAGTAAGTTCAACGCCCGCTACAAGTCGAAGGTGACGGCCGACCGTATTACAGAATGACGGGGGTGATATATCGGCGATAGATGCGATAGAGACATGTTATCCGCGATGAACTGCCGAGCTCGTCTTTTACTCTCTATCTTGCGCGGGCCAGGCATTGTAAGTATGGACATCACGTATCCGTCGCCTTTCACTCGCGGTTCCGCAACTTCTTACCCGCAGCGTCGATTGTCCTATTCTGGCAGCCCACAGCTTCGCCGTCGACGATCCGCTCTATAATACAATGCTCGAATTGCGGTTCTCGATAGTCATACGACTGCAACCTGTCAATCAAGGTAAGGTCGCTTCCTAATTACACGTTGTGTCGCTAAAATTAGCGAAGACTATAAGTAACAAGGACTGCACTTGAGGTCCTTACTGCACTGAGCCCCCTCAACAAACATCATGCAACGAAACTCGGCTCCGTCACCACGGTCTCCTCAAGTACTCTTCTCTCTGAGTACTACGTTGAAAAGGGCTATCAGCACCAAAGCTGTCGAAAGTAGGCCTTCGTAGTCTTGGATCGGTTGACTGGGACGCTAACGACGTGATAGACGGACAGCCATCTGCTGCGCCTACCGTCCCTTCTTCTCCCACCATGTCTCGCCCTAGCCCTTCTCCATTACAGGTCGGGGGACAATCGGACAGTGTAAGCCATTTCCGAGCCCCCTTCATTTCACGTCAAGCTATCCTAACATACCCTCGTTACTGGCTAGTACCTGTCAACGGCAGCTCAGTGTGGAGCCCATAGTACCGACCATGTCCCCGTCTATCAAGGTGGAGCCTCGATTACACGCGTTCCGGTGCGGGACGAACGTGAACGCAGGGTGCGGCGCTTAATGCTTTTCGTCTTCGTTTCTCTGAGTGACTAACATTCATCTGCAGCACTCCGTGGATCGGTTGAGAGGCCTGATATAGCCCTTCGCAGACATATGACCTTTTAGTACGCGTTCTCTCATGAATAACTACCCCCGTCTGAGGCTTGGAATAGCGCACCAATATCCTCTTTGTAGCCATCATATCAATGTACTATATTATACACCTACCGAACAGAACCTCCCCACGCTATGCATTCTCAATACGAATTGGGCGATTTGTCGAGAAGACTAAATACCAGACTGATGTACTTGTACTTATAATCAAGCGCCTCTTGCTAAATATAGCCTACCGAACGAAGCCGAGCGGAGCATCATGATTTCAAATTGAGACGCGATCGGACCGAAGCACGTGCTCGGAGGCCCCTGTTCAATAGGGTGGCGGAAATAAGTGCAGGTTTTTTACCAAAACACTTACTTACATGTAAATTACCTGGTAAATAACATGGCGGCCCGAGGGTCAGATTTGAGGTTGTAAATTACTGATCACGTGCACCCTTGGACCGGTAAAGCAATGCGCTTCCACAACCAGAAATGCCGCGGTCGACAACGACACACTCTACAGCTTTGACAAGCTATGATTTCATACGTGGCTTTCGCAGAATTAGAACAAATCAGTCCCATTCCACCAGACTCTATTGATGCCCTACTACCGCTAGATCCTATAATTCAGGATCTATTTTCCTTCCCGATTGACCAGCCTATTTCCCCAAACAAAAGTGCACTCCAATTTGCTACTTGTCCACCTTTCTTCCCTCCTGCGCTCCATCAAATTCTGCACACAATTCCCCTTCCTGCGGAACAATCATTGCAGGATGCCCTGTCAGAAGCCGTCAAAGCACACACAAATGGGGCAAAGGCATTCATGTACAAATATGACAGGGACATGACGGTGCAGACAATCAAATCACACTGCTGTTATGGGTCCTTGTCTGGTGGGCTCACATGTACCAAGTCTGTGATGTGCGACATGCGTGGCAGAGTGCCAGTAACGCCCTATCACAATGCAAGCATGCAATCACAGAACAACTTCTCGAGATCATTCCTTACCTTTTGTGGAACTCCCTGCTCCCAGAACCCTTTACCCATGCAACTGAAACACTCACAAGCCTCAGCACATACTGTCACCCAGAAAGTTGGCTGTGTGGTAGACATATCAACCAGATGTCAACTCTCCTGCAGGAGCATCTCCTCATATGCGGCTTTCACAATGTGCGCATTCTGCTTTTGGACTTCTTTGAGGTGGCAGTATGCTTGTATAAACTCAAATAAGACGTATTTGCAGAGGCACGGAATACGCCATCCTTTAAGTTGCCGTGCCCGCTTGAAAAGATCTTTGTCGAGTTTGAGAAGAGAGGCGTCCATTGCCTAGGATTTTTGGTTAATGTTTGTGTTATGCCAGACCATAGCACCTGCCTTCCTGAGGTTGACCAGCTAGGCAATCATTGAATTCCAGTTGTTGTTGATCTTGTCATCAAATAATTTGCCTTAGCCGACTCCTTGGACTTTACATTGCCAAAGGATGTCATTGCGGTCCTTCAGTGACTGCTCTATTTCTACTCAAATAATGGCAAATACTCAATGCAAACTTTGTCTGTTGGAAGACAAACCAACAAATGGTCCTTGTTAGTGACTGACTATAGCCATGAGACGAAACCAGGTACCACAGCAAGAACTAAAGGAGAAAGTGTTTGTGTTTATAAGACTAGGCTAGGCCAGGTGTATAAAGGAGATCGGAACTAAAGTACAATGATACTATACTACTGCTTATATACTAGTAAGACTGTGTTTGGGACTCCTTGTCCATACATGTTTCCGCTAGGGATAACTCCACGCCCTTGACCCAGTGTTGTATGCTACTAGTCCGTGAAACCATTAAATATGAGTGGTAACTGCATGTAAGTGATAATACTGAAACAACCATGTGTGCTACGGGTGTCGGTGGTGTGTATACAATAGGGAGTCCATGAGGTATCGGCATGTATGATGTCATCCATGTGTTGGGCGTGTGTCCAACATGAGTATGGCTTTGGTAATGAAAAGGGGTATGATCAGTGACAAAACAGATGATGAAACAGTTTGTTGGTTGATAAGACAAGCCCCCGATAAGATATGATGAGATGTGAAAATGTGAAAATATAGCAATTCTTAACATCACCCCCTCCTTAAGGCACAAGTTCCATTCTGTGCCAGAGTCGCTCCATAAGGGCCGCAGAGGGCAGCATGGTGTCTAGGGGTTTGGTATTGGGTGGCGGCATAGGTCGGAATAAATGGGATGGGAATTGCGACATGGGAACTTCAATGCGAGCAAGCGCGAGTGGCTTCGGCTTGTTCGGAAATTGTTGGTAAAAATCACTGATGGCTTTGTCGGCATTCTTGAGATTGCATGCCGGTTCCCATGTCTGCTTGTGTGTGCCATAACCCTTCCAATGAACCTTGTATTGGAAGCCTCCGCGGTACTTGCGGGAATTAATCACTTTCTCAACTTCCCATTCTGGTTCGGCTCCTTCCAGCACAGGTGGTGGACGCGTGTCTTGGGGTTGCGTTGGGAATTGTGGCTTGTGGTAAGCGTCAACAGGGCCTCGTTAAACACGGAATGGATGCTTTTCCACGTGTGAGGATTGACTGGAGCTTGTAAGAGCTCATGCCGACTTTTTTGATCACCTTGAATGGTCCGAAGCGTTTGTCGTCTAGCTTCTTCATTGGTCTGTCCGTACTGAGATTTGTTCCTTCCAACCAGACTTTGTCACCTTCCTTGTACTCCATTGCCTCTGTTCGCTTCCTATCATAAAACCGTTTCATGTCCTTCTTCGCCATCTTTAACGCTGATCCGACTTCATTCCAAGTTTTCCTCATTCCGTTGGCAAACTCCTGCGCAGTCTCATTTCTCAATGCCATCTTTGGAGCGGTGCCTTTATAGGGGTGCCTGCCCATATCTGCAAAGAACGGAGTGACTTTGGTTGCCAAATGTTCTTGATCATTGTAAATGAATATTTAGTCATTCTAATGATAAATGATGAATAACCGTAAGAAATGTTCTATCTCTTGGTTCAGCCTTTCAGTCTGTCCATTTGCCTGTGGATGGTACGCCGTTGTAAAGTTCCCTTTAATGTCCAACAGCCGGTATAACTCCTTCATGAAACACAAGTGGTTTTGCAGGCCTCGATTGTGTATCATCTGTTGTGGCATCCCATGTATGGGGAAAATGCAATCACTGTAGATGTGGGCCATGCCTTCTGACGTCAGAGTGGTGTGTGTCGGTATAATGTGTAACCACTTTGTGAAGTGGTCCACAAATGTGCTGATCACATTGTATCCTCCCAATTCCGGCAGCTCTCCAATCATGTCCGTCCCTACTACCTCCCATGGCTCTAGAGACCTCAACAAGTTTCCGGGTCATGCAAAAACTCGAGTACTTGATCCGGCCGGGGATCTCGGCTACTCGACTTGTTTGATCCGCGGATCACTAGCGAGTCGGGTCATAAACAGATTGCGAGTAGGGCATCTGAGCGGTGAGTACTTGTTACAAGTACTCGCACTTACTCGCAGCACTGATGGCGCTAGACTTTTTGAGCATGCCGGGTATGCTTCGCTTCTTTATTCAATCTTCTTCTACTAATGATCAGTCTAGCTACATCGACGGATGTTGAACGGATGTTTTTGGTGGCTGGCTTAACGGTCACCAAACATTGTTTCAACCTTTTGGATGAGTCTGTTTGTGCCTGTGTCATGTTAAAGGATTTGTTCAAGTCAGGCCTTGTGCCTATTGAGCAAGTAATTTGGGTTTTCAACGAAAAAGCGGCACAGAAAGGTAAATCTGATGAGTAGTAATTACAAAGTGGTTGTTTATGTACAGTTTTATTACAATATTATGTAGCTTGATCCGCAAGTATTTGCGACTTGTTACTGATCCGGATCGTCTTTGAGTACTCGCCAAACTCGCAAGTACTTGACTTGTTTGACCCACGAGTCAGCGTGGATCGAGTAAGTTCCGGATCACGAGTATGCCCTTTCGGCCTTGAGTACTCGGCTCTCAGATTGCGGGTCTGATCCAAGTATTACTTGTTAAGGTCTCTACATGGCTTGCTTAGCACGTTAATAGGGTGTAGGGGTGCAGCCGCCTTCGTGCGATGTGACTTTGTGGCCTGGCATTTTTAACACCCTTCCACGTATTCACGGACGTCTTGACTAATTCTAGCCACCAATAGGTGCATGTAATCAGCTCAAGGGTCTTGTATTGTCCGGGATGCCCTGCAAGCTGTGCATTGTGATGCATTCCAATAACCTTTCCCCGCAATTCTTTGTCCTTTGGTATGTAAATACGATCTTTCCATATGATAAGTCCATTTTCCTTCTCTTCCCATCCTTTTTCTTTGTTTTCTAATGCTTTTTGTATGTATCTATCCTTGTTTCCTTTGCTTTGTTTGATTTTGTTAAGTAATTTGTCCTCCGGTGTAGCTACTGTATGTAAAGAAAATTGAATTTGTGAAATAAAAAACTCCGGTTTGAGCAAAACAACGTTTTCGTTATCTTTTTCCCCCCTCCCTGTCATCCTTGACAAGGCATCAGCTTTCCCCATCGTCTTGCCCGGCTTGTGAATCATCTGTATGTCATACTCGCCAACTCCGTAACCCATCTCGCCTGCCTCCGATTCAACTTCTGTGGCTTCCGGAAGTACTGAGGTTTTGATGATCGGTAAAACCTCCACTGTTTCCTTTGCTCCAAGGAGATATTCCAGTCGTCAATTGAGTCCATAATAGCCATCATCTCTTTGTCGTAGATCTCATAATTGCGCTCACTTCGTTCAGCGCGCGAGACCGAAAGCTACTGGTCTCCATTTTCCGTCCAAACTGGGAAAGAACCGCCCCGTTCGCATAGTTCGAGGAGTCCGCCTCGACTCGAAACTTGCCGTCGTCGCGTGGTACGATCAGAACGGGTTCTTCCGTCATCCTCCGTTTCAACTCCTCAAACGCCTCATGCTGCTCATGCCCCAAACCCACTCGCCCTTCCCGGTTAGCGATGTCAATGGCTTCGCTACTCCCGCAAATCCCCGGATGAAACGTCGGTAGAAGTTGCAGAAGCCCAGGAATGACTGTACTTCCTTCTTCTTCGTCGGCTCCTTCCATTCCTTCACTACGGCCACTTTTGCCGGATCCATCTTCACTTCTCCTCCTCCAACAATAACTCCTAAGTAGTCTACAATGTGCCTCAAAACTACATTTCTCGGGTTTTAAATACAACTTATTTACTCGTAATATTTCTAATACTCGTCGTACAATGTGCCTATGTTCTTCCAAGTGTTCGTAAAGATAAGTATTGTCTAGGTAAACTATAACATGTCCTTCAATCAACTCCTTCAGAATGTGATTCATGAACGATTGGAACGTTGCCGGCGAGTTTGTGAGTCCGAAGAACATACAATGGCTCGAACAGGCCCTCGGTTTGTTCTAAACGCCGCTTTCCACTCATCACCTTCTTTGATCCGGATGTTATTGTAACCCCATCGGACATCCATCTTTGTGAAAACCTTTGCTCCCTTCAACTTGTCGATAAGCTCCTGATCAACGGCAAGGGTATCGGTTCTTGATTGTCATGTCGTTCAACTTCCGATAATCCTGTACTGGCCGAAGGCTTCCGTCCTTCTTTTTGACAAAGAAGAAGGGTGATGCCATAGGTGAAATTGATGGCCGTATACGTCCCGTCCGTATGTTTTCTTCCAGAACTCATCTAACGCCTTCTGCTCGGATGGACTAAGGGGATAAACCTTGCAGTCAACCGGTTTGGAACCAGGCGTAAGTTCTATCGCGTGATCCCAGGGTCTTCGCTCCGGTAACTTGTCAAAGTCCGCCTTGCTGAATACATCGGAAAATTCCTCGATGTAAGGTGCAGCAGCGGATGAAGGCTGTTGTGATCTCAGCTTTTCACCGCTTTTGCGATAGTTGTCCCAGTCCATCCAGAACAACGCTCTCCCTCTTCCAACTTCTCTTCTACATCTTCTCCTTCATCTTCCGTGAGTCGTACTCGGGTAGATAGCCGCAGCGGTCTGGGCATCGATCAAAAGTCAATGTGGATTCCGTCCAGTTGATCGTGGGGTTGTGATATCGTAGCCAATCTAGCCCCAAAAAGATACTTGTTTTGCCAAGATTGGTGACGGCCAACTCAATCTTTTTGCGTGATCACCGATCTTCATCCGGACCTCCACAAAACCTTCGATTGCTCCTCCCTCGTTTAGGGTTCCATCCGCATTGTAGACAGGGAGCTTGACCGGTAACTCCTTGATCGGGAGTCCGTTCTTCTCGACGAATTCTTTATTGACAAGAACCCGTTGCTCCACTGTCAAGAAGGGCACTCGTTTCCCATTCAGAGCCTGTGTGTACGCTCTCTATGGTTACTCGGAGTTTCATGTCCTGCCCCTTTGTTCCCCGGATGTACTTCCTCGACTTTTTCAACTCCGTCACAACTTCCACCGCAGCTTCCTTTGTCAACGCTCTGATCGCCATCACCTTCTCTCCGTCGCTTCTCTCTCTCTCCGCTCCGGCATCCATGCTCTCAAAATTCCCACTGCTCTCGACACGTCCTCTCTTAGCCGTTGTGCAATCCACTCGGGCGTATTTGGCTCAAATCTTTCTTTCGCAGGTTTTGGTGGTAAAGTCGTCGATGATATTTTAGATGTTTCAGTACCCGTACTGTAAATAGATTCTGCATCTGACGACCCTTTCCTTGATGACTGCTCCGGCAGGACTGCGTCTACTGCGGGAGCTTCGCAAAACCCAACTCTTCGGCCACTTCTTCTTCTCCTCGTTCATTTCGGTCCATACCCCGAATCGTCTGGGGTCGACCCTTCTTCGGACAGAACCTGCTGACATGGCCGTGTTCGCCACAGCTGAAGCAAAGTCCTCTTCGACGTGTGTTGTCGATGTCCATCGGCCTGCCGGCTCCTCCATAGGTAACGCCGGTGCATCTCATTGTGTGATCGGCGTGTGGGTTGGTTTGTAGGATTGGCTCTCAA
>JADNYV010001005.1:0-10942 GCA_015501055.1 Mucidula mucida | reverse complement strand
TCGAACTGACATTTCATGGTAGGAATGATAAGTATGATACTCTAACTAGATAACGATGTGTCGTGGTAATGCAGAGTTCTTTGGAGGTGGTTTACTTTCTCCCAGCTCGTCTCTTCTCTCTTACCTTCTCCCTCTCCATGCCCTTCTCCTCCGCTCTCTCTCCTTCAATGGAGCCATACACCTTCCGCATACTCTGCAAATACTGCTTATCCTTCTCCTTCTGCTTCTCCTGTTGCACCGATGCCAAGAACTTGGCATCTTTCCGCAACTCCCTGATAGCCCCTTCTTTTCCTTCTTATACTGGTTGCGCAATTTCGCAGCCTCGTTCCGCTCATGGTCGGGATCCTGGTGACGCAGGTAGGACGAGGACGTACTTTCGAATTTGGGAATGTACGTGGGAATGGGGATGGGTTTATGCGCTTGGAGGCGAGAGGTTTGCGCGCTTGGCGGGAGAACTTGAGTAGGCGTTTCAGAGTGTCTTGAACGGAGGATAGTTTGGTCTGTATAAATCAGTGAGTCAGAGGAAGAATGAGAAAATGAGTAGGGTATACCTGAAGCGTTGCGTGAAGTTTCTTCTGCTTGGAGATATGCTTCAGAATATCTGCAATAGGTTCAAATAGCTCGATGAATCCCTCGAGTGCTTTGTATAGATCGCGTAACGCCCAAGGAGGTCAAGCGCGATGCTCAATAAGCCCGCCTTGGTTGTACTAGACGGTTCAGTCTGCGCCAATACCTCCAAGAGATCAACCTTCTCCGGTGCTGCACTCTTGGAATCGACAGTCAATGTTCTGCATGCCTCAGATTTGAAATCCGGAGAAGGAAACGATCCTGGCAATGAAGTTGCATCCTGGTAATCTGTCGGCGCAAGGTGCAGTACCGTATTCACCAAGAAATTTACTGCTTCCGGTATTAATCTCTTCGACAGTTTCTCGTACTGAAGGAACAAAGACGTGACGAACAGCCGCTGGCTATATCAGAATGCGACCGTATCCGCGCCAAGCCGAGGTAGGCGCCCATGAGCACTCTGGCAGGAGATACAACGGCGTGATTAAGATCACTCGTCGACCATGTAATACCAGTGATGCGAAGGAGAGTGAGTTCTGGTAAGCGAGGCCAGGTCTTGGCTTCATGATTAAGAGCGCCCTTAGCTAGGCCACGGTTGAGATTTTTGTGCATGAGTGTGAGCTTTTTGAGGAAGAATTCGGCAGATTGGACTGGGTAGGCTTTGGTGAGGGCGAGGAGGTGTGGGAGAAGCGCCGAGACGTCATTTACTTGAGGGACAGGGAGAGAACAGAGGTAAAGGATATGGTCGATTAAAACTCCAGTCAACGCCTTGAAAAGATATCAAACCAGGACGGAGCATGTAGAGCAATGAATGACTGACTTGTAGTTTGAACTTGTTGTCGGGTGCAAGACTTGTGTGATGCAGTTTACGAATCCGCTCCAACACGGTCGGAACGTCGCTGTCATCGATTCCAGCAATCACCTCCAGAAACTCTTCGTGTGTCGAAGGACAACTAAAAGTAAATGGCAGTTCCTTGGTTGGTGCCGGTTTCGTTTTCTTTGACTTTTTTGTTGGAGCTGTAGTAAGCTCTTCCTGTTCAGAAATAACACCGGTTTCATCGACATCGTCGCTTTCCTCTCCATCGTCACCCTCGTCGGAGTCGCCTTCCTCGTCCTCGTCCCCCTCGTCAGACGATCCAGCCAAAGCACCCGACGCCGATGTTTCCCCCAAACCGGTTCCAATACCTGCCCAACCTTCTTCCTCGTCGGCATCAACGAAATCGTCATCCAAATCATCTGCCCTCCTCTTCGCCGTTTCCCCTTGCGCGATTTCCCTTCATCTTCACTGTCGCTGTCATCCAATCCCTGCATGCGCTTCTGACGCTTGCGTTCTGCCTTCTCCAAAGCTTCTTTCTCTTCCCGCGCAAGCTCTTCTTCGGTTTTCGTGCGATCTTTAGGTTTGGCCCTTTTGTCAAATGCAAGTTCACGAACATGTTGGTCGTAATCTGCATTTTGGACTACTAGGTCTTTCAAGGGATCCAAGGCGGCGGTTTCGTTAATTGGTACGTCATCCTTGACGGTCGAAGTAGAGGCCACGGGAGCAAAGATCAAGTCGCGTAGAGAAGCAAACTCATCGTCGAGTTCGTGACGGACAGCATCTTCCTTTTCTCGGTCCATTTGTCGCATAAGCTAAGGATGTTAGCTTGCATGTCAAGTTCCAAGGAGTCTAAATACCTTGTGCTCTTTACTCTTAGCCATAACTTCGGCCATGACCTCTGCTTTCGACTTCTTCCTTGGCGGCTACAAATCTTATAAGTAAAAGAATAGGATGGATGATAATAGCAACCTCTTCGCTTTCTTCATCTTCTTCGTCGTCATCAAACCCTCCGAAGTGTGTCTTCTGAACGATCTCGCGGTTGATCTGACCTAGAAAGACATTAAAGGGCTGTTATTAGAATTAAGGATCAGTCTGCCTTGCGCCTCGTCATCCTCCTCATCAAGAACCATTCCAACATCGTCAAAGTCATCCATCTTGGACAAACTTTGACCATAATGGGTCAATTCGTCCTCGTCCTCAAGGTTGAATGCAACACCCTTCGACGCCCTCTGTCGCTCCCGCGTAAACCGTTCTAGCATGCGATCCTCCAGACTCATAGATGGGTCATTTTCACCAAATCGTCTGTCGACGATACCGCCAGCGCGGTCCTTTTCCTGATATTCCTTCAGCAAAGTTTTTTTGCGCTGCATTTCATGTTATTTCGATTCAGAATAGTTGGCGCTATTCACACCTGCTCCAAGCCAGCCATTTTGCTCTGGGCGGGCTTTCCAGTAACGCCCTTTAGCTTCCGGCCGCCAACATCGTGCTTCAACTTTGTAACTTTGGTATCGAACGGATTCAGTTTTTGATTGATTTCTGCGAGTTTGCTCTCTCGTTTCGCCTTGTCATTTCCCTGTACACTGTTCGACCGTTTCCGTTTGGTTCCATGGGGTGTTCCGGTAATACCAGCCTGCGATAAGGCTGACTTGAGTTGGGAAAGCTGGGAGCCCTTCGCCATGACGGAGGACGAGAAAGATTTTTCGGCGCTTCGGTCCGGTTTCGATCGCTTTCGAGGCTTCAGCCGATCGACATCTCTAATAATGATGTTGGACTTCATTAAGTAGCTTCATTCCGCTTGGCCTAAGTTGTGACTAGGACATGAGCTAAACCTATTAGTGTCATAGTGAAATTGAGAAATGTTCGCCTCTTCCTCTATCAAGTTTCCTCACTTCTTTGCAACACTTCCTCATGTACGGAACGACCTACTTCGTAGATGGTCACAGTCAGGCATTCCCGTCCGACGAGCATTCACTCAATACAGCTATAATTATGAAAGATGAACAATTTGACTGCGACGGTCGATGAATTCGCCGATCAAGGACAATGTAAGAACTGAAGAAGTCGGCGTCTATCTCGAAATCTCTGTAAGTATGTATGGAAACGGAATGGGCGTCTTACAGCACCGGATTAGACAGGCTGAACGTACATAATTTGTGACATACTCAAGAACGGATTTAATTTGCCCAATGCGAAATGACATGTCGTATCCGGTGCACCCCAAAGAGCGCGCCTAACAGCATCGCGCTCCAACGAACAAGGTAACGTCCTGTCCCAAACGCCCGACAAGGTGCAGTGAGTCTGCCTGACACAAGACTTGGTTGGCCGCATGATCCTCCAGCCGTCATTCATCATGTGTAGTAGGGAGTGACGAGGCGTCCTCTAATGTCGACAGGCCTATCGGCGTTAAACTCACGGAGATTGCGAGCAGGGGAGGGGGTCAAATATATACACCAACTAACAGGTTGCCAATTCTTCATACGGGGTTTGGGCGCGCAATCACTTGAGGGTCTTAGTGGTGTCTGTCGAGATGATTTCCTTCGGGGTTGTAAGTCCGTTATTGTGAAGTTGAGATCCTCACGAGCACATGTTTGCGCCCTGAGCTACGCACACATGGTTTCGTGTTCGGTGACCAACACCTAACACATCTTGAGTATCCTGAATACACATCAACGCATCACGGATACACAGGCTGATCTACTTCCGATGTGGCACCCTACGGACATAAATGCCTAGGATCTACGTCAAACGGCATACTGTCGAGGTGCGACTAAAACCCTTGATGAAGATCAGGAAAGACGATTTACGCCACTTTGCGAGATAAGGGCGTACAGAGTCAGCAAAAAGCTCCTGAGTTGTACAATGCAGCTTTGTCTCGTTGACAAGAATTGGCCGGACGACATCAAAACAGTGGCCGTTTAGTCCGAGATAAAGCAGTAGCACAACGCACTGCTTTGGACAGTCAAGATCAGTCCACTGGACGACGTCGGAGGGTGAATTCTGAACGCACGGAACAATAGTCATAACTGCCGTTGTTGACTCAGGAGAACGTGGGTCGCGAGCTTTGCGTTCGAGGGACATATTGGGAAAGGAGGAGAACCCCGTCCTGCAATGGTGATCCGACGATGGCATTGTTGATAACAACAGACGACAAAGCCATTATCGTCGTAAGATAGACCGGCTAGATACTCTAGTTTTTCCCTCGAGTAATGATGCTCTCGTGCTGAACCTATCCTCCTCCTTCAGCCTCACGCCAGTATGGTGGCCTTCAATGTAAAGGGCGTAGATGTTGGTTCCTTCGAAAGCATTGGATCTTGAAAGAATGAGCTGTCTGGCCAAAGTTACTTATTTGCAGTGGACGCTTGTCGCCACCACAGAACCGGAACCCTGGCATGTATTTAAACGGGAGCTCGTACAACTTACTTCATAATAAGCCCGGGTACTATCGCCATCATGATGATAGATGTGTATGTTGATTGTTTGTAGGGAGCATAATACTGGTATAACCGTTGCATCATGCAATTGAACTTGACTGTCCGACACGGAGAGCGCCGGTTTCAAGTCAGAGTGTTGCCAGCTCTGGATAAACTCTAACCTGAATGAGAGCTCAGATATTGAGGGCTAATTTCTGAGTCCTAACACCTACAAATTTGGGTGTTCGAGGTCATATTCTAGGGAAGCTCGGTCCAGCGGATGGTGGTGTGCGTCAGAGAATGCGAGAAAGAAATTTCACATCAGTTAGGCGATTGCAAAAAATAGGTAAGATGTTCTCGTCGAGAGTCTATGGTTGCAGTGATATTGAGCATTGCACGGTCGATTTAGTCTCGTAGACCGACTCAACGAGAGAAGATGGGATACTCACGATCGTCTCTTAGTAGACGGACGGGTGCTATGGATCCCATCAACTTGCAAAATTCCCAACAACCTGCAAAATCCACTCGATCACGCCTTAGACACATAATTTTTGTCCCGGATTTTTGCGGGATAGACTTGATTGTGTAAATTTCATCGGACTAGAAAAAAACCAGACGGAAATCCGTTTACCACTCGTTGAGATACGCGCCGGACAGGGTGTAAACATTTGATCTGTATCTGAATTGAGCACTGCTGTGATGACCATTGAACGGACGCCCCTCGGTGCTGCTGTAAAGCATTGAAAAGGCTATATAAGCTTTATGCTAGGAGCTCCGGTGGAGCCAGACGCGCAGGACATTATAGACGATGTGTTCCATGATTTTTCGTGACAAACTTAAGCAGAGTCACACTACGTGACATTCGCCGCCTCGGACGTTTACCAGGCTACTAACATCTCTCCATGGGTTTCACAGGCTCGGAGATGTGCAAGAAGCCTGTATTGATGCTATATGTACTACATATGCTCTCCCCAGAACTTATCTCTTGTCATATCCCACTGTAGACCTTGAAAAACATGGTGATCAAATGTTTACACTCTGCGCGTATCTCAACGAGTAGTCAACGGATTTCCATCTGGTTTTTTTCTAGTCCGATGAAAACTACACAATCAAGTCTATCCCGCGAAGATCCGGTACAAAAATTGTGTGTTAAAGGCGTGATCGAGTGGATTTTGCAAGTTGTTGGGAATTTTGCAAGTTGATGGGATCCATAGTAAACATGATCGACGCAGTAGATCGGGTTAGGGTTACCGGGTCTTCCTCCGAGCCACCGCACAGAACGCGGGTGTACGTGATTCTTGGCTCTCATCATCGATTTCATGTGCAGAATGGCCTTGGGAGCTACTTATATCGTGGCCGCTGTGGGCTTGCTCGGTTCTTTCTTATCTCTGCCACCTGGAGGATGATACCTGCTGCCTCTCCTCCCCGAAGGTCAGGAGAACTCTTCAAAAATACGAGTTATACTTCGATGAGAGATGACTTAGCTATGCCAATCATCTCCATTCATGAACGGGCTCTTGAAGTCTGCTACACGATATATGGGGAGGCGGAGCTTTCCTCTGACATCCTCGACCGCTTCTACGAGCCCAGTGCCAGTGAGTTATCTTCTTTGCTCAAGTCACATGTACTAATTATGTTCAGCGTAAGATCTTCTTTCTCATTGAAAGGCGGTGTTCTAATTTGCTCCAGATATCAAAACCCCGCACTTTCTGCCTCGTCTCGAACCGTTATACACAATATCTTCAAGTTAGGAAGAAAAATTCACGGTCTTGACGTACCCCGACCGCTGGCAGTCTTCTACACATTATTACACCTCCAGCCACCAGATTTTGTCAAAGATCCCATCTTCCAAGTGTTACGCGCTTGGAATGATGTTGGAACTGTCAGTGAACACGAAAGTTTCGGTACGTTATATCGTTTCCGATGTTCGGCGAATCATCTAACCGTTGGGCGTTAGACGGACAAAAACAAGCCATCGTGGAACATACATTGAATCTTCTGTTTCTTCCGGAGATACACATCGATGGCAACCCTACCGCCGCGCTGAGCTTCCCGGCCATACGTCGACGTAGCCGCCACCACCATATCATTGGCGCCCACCATAACGAACTCATGGCCTCACCAAACTATCACCCAGGATGCCCGTCCATTGCTGTTCCCGGAACCTCATTTATGTTCCCCTCTCCTTTCCATTTCAAACTTCAAATCATTACTAGACTTTCGTTCAACGAACAAGGTCGTATCACGGAACATCGCGACTACTGGGATGTCAAAGACCTCATGGGTCTATGTCCTGTACTGCCTTTGGCGCAGTGGATCGGAAGTAGGGTGGTCGCCCTTGGCCTATCATACGCCTATAGACTCCTCCCCAAGAACCCCGACGAGCGGGGTAATGATCACCTTGACCGTATGTTCAGCAACGACCCAGGACTCCAAGGGCTTGTCATCGATCCCAAGAGAGACCCGCGGCACCATTGACCCATACTTTGAAGAATTTCTAGTCAGTGCTCCATGTTCCCATGTTCCGTGGCCATAATCGAAGTCATACGATTTCTTTTAGACCAAGGCGTTCGGGATACGGCACATGAATTGCCGTTCGTCGCTGTGTATCCAAAACCAAGCTACTCCATTTCTACATGAACCGTTGACGAATGACATTTCTATGTAACGACCGCAGTAATGCACCGGTATGCCCGCATTCTCTTCGACTCGCCGAGCAGTGATTGCTGTACTCTATGCAAAGTGACGATAAGCCGCTGGCACCGATGACTATTAACAGCATTTCCGGTGCTCCTCCAGTGTTTCAAGTTCAGAACGTGTTGGTGAAGTCATCTTTGAACTCTACATTAATACGGTAGCAGAAGGCGTCATCGCGGTCTCGCGGTCAGGGATCGAAAAAGCGCACTTTCAGCTTTTCAGGTTCCTGCGCTATACTCCGGGTGGAAGAATTCTACGACGCGTGAACCGTGCTTGTGCTCCTGACAGCTCAAAAACTCTTCACTTGTACGCATCAAGAAGATGCTTCTAAATCTGTGCCTGAGTCCCTTGGGCCGGAGATTGCCACAGTTCAACATTCAGACGTGACCCGCGTGCTGCCCCACTTCGCTGCAGTTTTCCCAAGTTCGTGCCTAGTGGGACCTCGAGTCGCTATCTCATCTTTTGAACCTGTATTCCTTTTTTGACGTCTAGGTCGGGAGAGCTTCCACGATCCAGCGTAAAAGCGCGGACGCAGTCGTTCCGCCGACGCCACTTGCACATTTCAGGCTAGTCAGTGCGAGTATAGAATCTTGAGGCTGTGAGACTATCCTCAAGCCTCGTGTGATAGAAGTTTGTAATTTTAAGCCACAGTTCGAACGTCCGAACACTAACTTTTTTAAACGCATTACAGAACGTTTGTGTGCATATGTTGTGGCCATAGACTCCTTGTCTCTTCTCCTCGGTATTGCCGACCAGTAGAAACAGAGTGCTTAACCTCAGGTGAGGAAGACGTCTGACCCTGTCCGTTTCTCACTTTACTTCCCTGAATGAGCTGTCTGAATGAATTCTTAGGCCCAGTTCATCGCCAAGCGCGTTTGGAAACCGACGTATTCAATATCCTCGCTTAGTGTTCACCAATCAGCATTACCGGATCCTGTCTTTCTCTTCAGCGCACCCGGAACTCTAAGCCTATTGCAACGAATGTATGCCTTGCCTTATACAGTACCCGTCTATTAACACCAAAGAGTAAAGGTTTCAGTCTTGTTAACGCGGTATCACCTCAGTGGCAAAAGTGCCACGACGTCGACTGGCCCCCTGTGAGACCTTCTGCCGTGACACTCGGAAGTCATCTATATTACGAGGGGAACTTCCAGTTCAGAGCAGTTTTGTTGCCGCTAGGCGTCGATAACATACAGACCGTGGTTGTGCAATCGCTTCCGATTCAATGTCATGCCCCGGCCGGCATCTGCTGTCAGTGGGGCCAAATCTATATTTGTTCGATGTTCGAGGTTTATAGGTTCCAGTGCCACCACATATCGAGGCTTATGACACCATCCTTGCTCCGGGGGGAACGATTCCTGGCACACAGACGGCATAGCCACAGCTCCGTCGCGCCATACGTACTCCCGATGTATGATTATGGAACGGTTTTTTCGGGGTGAGAACTCTAGTAACGCTCGAGTTCCGTTGGTCTGACAGGGTCCTCTGTTGGTAGCAGACTTGAGCTCATCTATTTAGGTGGCGATTCACCTCCTCCGCTGCGTATTAGTTTTCGGCTTGCATTAGCGTTGTCGTCGATTCTCACCGACACCAGCCAAGGCATCTGTTTTTGTCTATATGGCGTGTATCGCCATCCACACTGATTCCGTACTCCAAATACACTATGGCAGTCTCCGTTCGCGAGCCTGCTGAACCTTGCCCGGGTCGACCAAGTTTCTTTACTTCCTCACTCTCGAAACGTCTTCCTCCATGTGATTTGTTACTCGTCTTATGTGTTCTAGGGCGCCCGGGTCCATTCTGTCTACCGAGCTGGATGCGACTACTCATTCTTCACACGTTAATGTCGAAGCCCAGACAAGTCCCACAATACGGCATTTCTACCTGGCAAACGTAACAAGCTGTATACTATTCATCAGGCCCGTCCATAGGTCTATAACGGTTTAAGCAATATTCTGTCGAGGACAGTTGCTGTGGCGTGCACGCTTTCCAGAACTTTAGTCAAACTAGGACCAACGGATGCTTTCTCTAAGTCTTACTCCGCCGCTCGCTATGTAGCGCCCTATAACGATTTTATGGATAAATGGGGCTTACGACAACCTAATCTGGGAAAGGTGCCTTCTTTTCTGGTATGGGCATCCCGTTGTTGACTCCTCGTCTACGATTAGGGCCCAGCGCCAGCCCCGTGAGCCTTGCTGGGAGATATGGAAACGGGAGAGCTCAAAGCCCACCACGTCACCGTGACTGGGGCGTCGTCTTGTCAATCTAAACCCTTCAACTAAGTACTATCATATGACATAGCGAGGAATTTAATTGTTGCCGCTTTTCCATGGTCATGCTGCTTCTAAAAATTCAGTACGCCTATCGTAACGTATCCCCGCATTCTCCGAGTTTGCCAATGTTTCCTGAACTGATAGGTGGCTCGACCCAGAAGCTTCAACGACATGAGGACCCTGGATAATACACTGACATCGTTGATCCCAAATTCCCAAAATTTCGTCCTCATGTCCGACAGGCTTAGGCCTTCCGTGTCCGACTTTTCCTCAAGGTTCAGGCCCAAAAATCGCTTCATGTCCGACTTTGGCATGAGGGTTCCGCCCAAAATTTCCCGTCAGATGGACCCTTTTCAGATTTTTCCGGGCTGTCTACAACAAGTTTCGATCGCCTGAGCCACCCGAACCGCAAGGCCTCCCGCTGGAAGAGTTTCCGCTGAGCCAACAGCTACATCCTGGGAGCGCTCAATAGTGGCTGACACCATGTCCGACACCCAGCTGACACTGGATGAGGGTTTCTCACCCATCTCGCCCCATGTCCGTACACTGGATGAGGGTAGGCGGTGCGGAAAGAGCTCCATGTCCGACTTTTCCTCCAGGTTTGGGGCAAATTTTGCGTTCTATGTCCGACTTTGGGATCAACGATGTCACTGTATTATCCAGGGTCCTACGACAATGTGTTCCCATAACAGGACCCCATACCCATACAGTGTTGATCGCGTCGATATTCAGGTCAGGTCGCTTCCATTCGAACGGGATGAATCTAGTATTGCGTACAGTTACGCTTCGCTTAACCTCCGGTAATCCCCAGAAATGATATAAACGACGCATGTGATCGGCCCGCACTGGTCGTTGAGTTGCTGCATAACGCAATCTAGACGCTTGTCGGAACCAGATTCAGAGGACAGCTTAAACCCCGAGCTCGATTCCCTTCGATCCCACGGTGCGCGCTGGAGCAGCTTCACTTGGGTTGAGATGCACATATTGAGTGAATACATATGTACATCCTGAAGCGCCACGTTACAGGAATATTCTGAGAACTCAGTTTGGGTACCTTGGACCCCGAAACCTCCTGACGTCATACACCGTCGGAATGGCTCTACTTTACTCAGACAGCAAGGACAAGGACTTACATACTTCAAAAGGACATGGTACGAGTTCTGCAAGAACGGTATTCGCGTTCA
>JADNYV010001004.1:0-10960 GCA_015501055.1 Mucidula mucida | reverse complement strand
ATCATGAGTGCAGCTGTTTGGGAGGATGACCATTGCACAGTGGGCGCTGGTGAATGCAGCTTTTCGGTATAGCGGGCTGGGCCCGTCCGTTGGTACAGCTGTAGATATATCTTCAGAAAACGAAACGTGGCGACCGTGTCTTGGACGGTGGCGGATATCCGACCCAGCCTGCACCACTTTGTCTACGTCGGTAGTATTGTCTTCCTGCTTTTCAATAGCGGACTGTGAGCACTCCATGCGCTGCCCCGTCCACCTTCGAGCAAGCGCAATTGGCCAACCGCGGAGGAGAAAACGCCGCCTTTGACGAGTCGCTTCTCGAACATCATCAGGCTCCACGTCTGGCCCTTCGAAATCCCACGCAATCCATTTGTTACCACCCATGGGGAAAAAGGTGACCTAGAACGCGTCAGATTTCTATAAAGTGCATAACAATGGAACTTACTAAGTAGAACAAAATGAATGCAGAGATATAAGCAACGGACAGATCCTGGTCAGACGACCCATTGAAAGGCGCGGCACTCGTAATGCTCGTAATAACAGCGATGGCTGAACAGACGATAAACATGCGAAATAACGAACAGCATGAAATGGGCACATACGAATGTCGCCGTAGTTCGCCCATCCTCCGGCAACGAGGATACCATAACGAAATCTATGTGGAACCCAGAACACCTGCTTCGTCAACCATGCAATCCCAATCCGAGGGCCTGATAGATTACACAGATGAGTTGAGTGTGGTCCTAGATGATGATATTCCCCGACGAGGACCATGGTGAGTTCACGGATATATCGCAGGGGTATGGTCAGGCTCAACAGCGTTGACTCGGTGCACACCTAATGCGCCTATGTTCTCCGACGTGAATGCCGGTACGATTTTGGAAAACATCAGACTGGGTATGGTTATGTTCTGGTCGAAGTCAGCTCCATGTCGGGATGCACTGCTGTTAAGCGCGTACCAACGCGATCTGTGCCGCACCCCGCGCCGCTACAGCTGGAAATATATCAGCTTTGGTGATAGCGAAGCCCCCAGCAACCGCGATGACACTAGAGGCCGAGTTCGATATGAAAGTGCTCGATGAACGTCTACACCCACAATCGCAAAAGTGGACGCAGCGAAATCCATATGAGTGTCCCGGCAGAAAGCATAATACGCTCGTCAAGGGTATTTACTGTTATCATTGAGAGACAGACAGATGATATGGAGAACCTGGAGGCTCACAGGAAATCTGAACGATCCACTACAATCGCACATGCAAGTCGTGAGAGATAGAGCAAAAGAAACGCGGGATTGGGGCCAATAAAATTCCTCTTGGTCTTGTCGCTCAGGGACGCCATACATACCGGGCCGACAGTCTATTTTTGGAGATGCCAAGGCGAAAGTACTGTGGCGTAGTGACTGGCCAATCTTAAAAAACGACGGTGCGTACACTTGAAGTTGACCTTGGCACAAAAGAAAATACGGCCGTCTTCTCGCATGTGGGTCGCAGCCGTAACCTGAACCCTACGGGTATCTTTCTTCGGCTCCCTACTCTTCACCCTCGTCAAACTCAGTATCCTAAAGGTAAACGTGAGCAATTCATGTAGACAGTCTTAACGCCATTCACATACAGCAAATTTCTTGTCATCCCATATCCACGGGTCTCAGACATCGCGTCCTCTTCCAACCTGCATGCGAGACTGGCAGTGGTAGTCCGCATACTAGACACGACAATTTCTCTCCCAGAGTTGTAATACAGTCAACGTCGAAGCTAGGCGTCATCGAAAATATGCTGCTCGTCATGGCGACGCGTCTCTGCTGTTATCGTCGCCGTTGAACACCATGTGGTCAAGAGCAAGACTGGATCGGGGTTTGGACTTGCTTCCGAGTTAGGTATGCGCGGTCCGCTTCACGCTCGCTCGTTCTCAATCATGAACTCGGAATCACATATGTCATATAGCTCCCTGGTGCACTGCCAGAGACTGTAGTCGACTATGGTTTTTAAGAATCTGTTCTACAGTCTACTTCAAGTCTACTTCTCGAGACTGGGCATCGAGTACTGGCAACCGACACATATTATAATCGTGCTACGCATCCTGTTCTCCACGCCCATTTCCCAGCTCTTGTCTCAACCTTAGACAGTCGACTATGTTCTCTCTCTCGTGACGCCAATCTTAAATGATTTCTACAAACAATCGGGCCAGGACGCTATACTACTGCTTCTGCGCTGGTGGAGCTTGTCTAGATTTAGTATAGCCCACCCCAAAGGCGGGGAACATATCAGTACCGTGCTTATATCAGACTCGTACAACGAGAGTAAATCATATCTATTGTCGAACCCTTGTGCGAACGCCACAGGTCGGCACAAGACTGCTGGCTGAGTCAGCGAGCTTTCAGAATCATGTGGCGTGGCTGTTACTTGCTTTATACCTTCACCTACCTCAAACCACCATCGCTGTTTTGCCTTCCAACATCACCACCGCAAAGAAAAATGTAAAGGACATCAACTGAAATCTAAGCCTTGTTAGTCATGCTTTCGGATCGAAGTGGGTTGCGGATCCTAGTGGGTACGAGTTGCAAAGTAGTCATCACCTTTATCAGCTTATGATCTTGCCTCGGACCGAGCGTCTCTCTTGCTTTCTTGACTCGTCTAATACTATCTCCCTGATAATCGGATGACAGAGCATTTTATTGCTTGAGCTGGCTCCGTTTGCTGTTTTTCACCGACGTCGAATCATTGCAGGTATATCGGTGCCACGAGGTCAGCTCCAAAACTCTGATTTGGAAGATCAGAATGCTGAAAGTTCTCTAGCAGGTGATATGACTCATACCTTCTTGGTAGCCGTCTGGACGCGTAGTCCCCGAAAATGCTCTCTAAGCATGAGAGACTCGCAACATCGTTGAGCAAGCAGCGACAATGGATGATATAAAAAGCTGCCTACTCTCTTTAAAAATGTCCTCTCAATTAGTCTGGTTTATCACCGGTACAACGTACGTTGCCACGTCTCTCATGATACTCCATGCCAAACAACTGTGCTTTTCAGCGCGGGTCTAGGGAAGGAGCTAGCTACCGCTGCTCTTGCGCGCGGCGAGAAGGTTATCGCTACCGGCCGAGCCAAGTCGCTTGTTCATCTAGATGAACTCAAAGCTCTAGGAGCGGAGACACTAGAGCTTGATGTAACTGCTTCACAAGATGATATCAACGCAGTAGCGCAAAAAGCCATCACAATCTATGGGAGAGTCGATGTCGTCGTCAACAATGCTGGTCGGTCTGAGTCTGGTTTTTCGATGTATGGTTTACTCATGATCGATTTCATTCCAGGTTATGCTGAAAACGGCGTCCTGGAAGAAAACACGTATGTCCCTCTTCCCATCAATCTGTTTCTTCATCTCCAACTTGATGAGCATTGTAGGCCTCAGCAAGCGCAGGATCAGTTCAAGTAAGTCTCGGTTTTATATCTCATTCCACACGTTCAACATGCAAAATCAGTACTAACGTCTTCGGGGCACTGAATGTCGCTCGCGCCTTCCTTCCGCACATGCGGGCGCGCAAAACTGGCACCATCGTCTGGATAGGCTCGTACTGCGGCTGGATGTAAGTCGTCCTCCTCCCTCCCTCCCTTACGAACCTTCCCAACTCACAAAATACAGCGGATCTCCCTTCGTAGGGCTCTACACCGCATCCAAGTTCGCCATCCGTGGCCTCTCCGAGTCACTTGATCTCGAGATATCTCCACTGGGCCTGCGCAGCATATGTTTCGATTTTGGCGCCTTCCGAACCAAGTTCCTGTCAGTCGGGACATTCGATAGAATCGCGTCGGATATCAAAGATTACGAGGCGCTGGCGGCTGAGCGGAAGGCATGCTTTGAGGGTAAGCGTCTTTGCGTATGCCGAGTCGCTGTGCAGGTGCTCATACGATCCTATGACTGCTAGCGGCAGACATGAATCAGCCTGGGGATCCTAAGAAGGGCGTCAAGGTCATTTTGGATGTCGTACGTGGGGAGGGTGCTGCCGCGGGAAAGTCTGTTCCTTCGACGGTGCTCGTCGGATCCGATAGTTTCGATGTTGTCCAAAGAGAATTGGCGAGGGTGAATAAGTTCCAGACGGAGTGGGCTGACCTCACGAAGAGTACAGATTTCTAGGTTACCTTTTGCGACTAATGCAACATCGTGTGTTTTGACTTTTGAACCGCACTTGCTCAGGATGCTGAGCCTTAGCCTTCACGTCGATGGTACTCCGTTCGATGGTACTGACTAAGTATCGAGGCGTCAAGACACTGCAACAACCGCTACTTCCACGGAACTCTATCCATATGCGTTTAGCTGACAACTTTGGAGGTCCTAGAGCACTAACGAGCTTATTACTCACATCTTGGCATATAGTAGGCAACGGATATGAATGCCGCTCTAAGCGTTCTCTTAAAGAGCCCTGTGCGCGAAACTTTACTGTATCGCTATCCACCATGTCGATTAGTACGTTCTAGTTCTTTGCAGTACGCTCGACAACGATCGTTAACAAACACCACAGGTTCCCTTCCAATGAACTATGGCGTAGCCCTCTTCCCGGGCTTCCAAGCGCTCGACGTATTCGGTCCCATCGACGCGTTAAACAACCTCGCTCTCACACACGACATCCAGCTCTCCGTCATCGCGCCGTCTCTCGATCCAGTCTCTACCGAGACGCACATAAATTCAAACGCCAACTGTGCCCAGTCCGTCGTGCCCACACACAACTTCACCAGTCCCCCCGAGAAGCTCGACGTCCTCGTCGTCCCCGGCGGATTCGGATGCCAAAACAACGAACCCAGCACCCTCGCGGTCGTCGATTACGTCGAAGCCGTGTACCCCTCCTTGCAGTACCTGATCACTGTGTGCACGGGGGCGAGTATTGCTGCGCGCGCTGGGGTGCTGGATGATCGGTACGCCACGACTAATAAGATGCAGTGGGAGTGGACGATGAGTCAAGGTCCGAATGTCAAGTGGGTTTCGCACGCGCGGTGGATCGTAGATGGGAACATCTGGACTTCGGCGGGCGTTAGTGCAGGAACGGATACGATGCTTGCGTTTATTGAGCATGTGTATGGCGCTGCAGACGCTGAAACTGTCGCTGATACCATGGAATACGAGAGGATGACCGACTTTGCGACAAAGTTCGGATTAACGCCTACTTGAAGTCTGTACGTGGCGCTCTGCGCCACTTCCAATCCTCAATTTTATGGATGATATAGTAGAAATTCTCGTTCCTTGATTCTGCTTTGTGTGCACTAGAATGTCATTAGTTGATACAATGTTGAATGAACCGGTTTTACCGTATCGTCTAGAGTTCACTATTTTGTCGTGAGTGCAGTCTGTCATGCACGTTTGTTCCACAAAACCAAAAAGCTACCGGTAAAGATGAGACGCACAAGGAAAAAAATTTCGCATTTATTAAATGCGAGGGACAAATACAGGCTTATTGCCTAGCCTGACTGTCCTACTACTCCCTGATCTTCCTTCTCACCCTCGCCATTGTCTTTCCCTTTGTCCTCGCCAAATTTGTTATCCTGAGCGAACAATATTAGTGAATCAATCACATTGACAAGCAAGAACAGGAAACTCACAATGACATGATCGATGAATTTAGTGCCATCCCAGACCCACTCGAATGGACCTCCAAATAGTCCTCTTTCGAGGTTTTGTGAATCTTGAGACTGCTCGTTTATCCCTCGACGTGCAGGTGGAGCGGAGTTTTGAGGGTCATCCGAGTTGACTGCCTCAGTCGAAGTAGGTACAGTTCCAGAGGGCGTAGGGGCATTTGAGGATGCAGTCGGAGTAGTCGACGATTCCTGTCCTCCCCCAAACATTTGCGCGAATTCCATCTGGCAGCCAAACGTCAGTAATCGGCAAAACTCTCTGGGAATGAGACCTTACAACGCCAATGACCGTGTTAGTTCCCTCTAAAGTATAGCTTAGAATCTTCCCGGCCGCATCGAAGTTGGGTTTGTAGCGACTGCGGTCAGCGGGTTTCGCGGTTGTGGCGGCTTCAGTCGGTTTGGGTGGCAGGTCTGTTTTAGGATCAGCAGCCTTTGTAGGCTGCAGAGTAGGCTGGGGACTCGGTTTTGTATCGGACCCTCCCTGCACGCCGTCATGAGACGTCCCTCCCTGCGAGCCTCCGATGCCTACTCCTCCCTCAGAGCCACCAGAACCTGATCCGCCATGAGAGGCACCACTGTTGCCGCCGCCGTGCGTACTGCCCCCATTCGTTCCTCCATGCGGCGTGCCCTTGGGACCTTTCTTCAAACCAAACATGGCAGGAATTGCTGGCTTGCGGCCCTCTATTCCGGTCGCTATTCCGCGCTTGATACTCTACGACAGTCCGTGATCAGTGAAAATTCACCAACAAGAAAGAAGCGACATACGATTATCTGTCTATCGCAATAAAGCGGGCGCAGATGTTGAGGTAGTGAGAGACACTTGTCCTCTAATGGAGCAGCCTGCGACGCGAGCGCCATGACAAGAAGAATGAATCCAGTATTGATAGTATGCATGTTGAAGGAGGAGTTTTTTGTACAGGGCCTGCCGGTACAAGATTGAGGAGTGATGATAAAGCGCCGGGCTTGATGACGAGCAGTAGCATGTTCGCTGGCTTTTAAAGCGCATTCCTGTGTAGAAAGTGTAACGTGTGTCCTAGAGACGCTGGTGCATTCCGTCTGTTTGTGGAAACGGAATAGATCGTAGTAGTGGGCGGAATCCGTCAATGTGGGTAAGTCGCCGCGTAGAGAAATTGCCAGTCGTCGCCGATGGCAACATTAAAGCGGTTTTCGGACTGCCAATGAGGGTGACTGTGGTGGTCAAGAGTAGGATGTAGTCGGAGATATTGGACCTATTCCGTGCACGCCTCTTTAATTTCTTACCACGCCGACCAAAGGGTAAACAGCCGTATCAAGTACCGCAAATATCGCTCCACCTAGGCGACATCGGGAAAGGCTGATAGGATTGAGGCGGTGGATGGGCAACCTTATGCGGTACACGCGTACTCCTCGGCTAATTCGCACGTGGTAGGCGTTCTTGCAGCACCCATGCATCGCTCACGTTTCCTGAATGGCCGGAAAACTACGCTGCGTCCTGGGCCTCCGTTCATACAACCCTAGCATTTGTCGCGGTCTCCTGCGCGACTATTCAAACACTGCAACTTCCGCTTCCTGTTATGCTTGTACTAGCATCAGTCTTGGCGGCAGGCTGGCTCGGGCGCATTAGCAGCGCGTTATCATCCTTGATGGCTAGCAGGTGGGTTGTGGCTAAACGTCAGGACGCGCCACGGTTCCGGTTTCAGGAATGAAGATGGGATGACTCTTTTCGTGTATGTTCATCTCGTTTTAATCATTAATCAGACTGTCGACGCTGAACTATCTCAGGTAGGCATGTAAAAGTTGATGAATGGATTGGACGACTCCCTCTTGAAGAATCTTCTAATCTTTCGGCGCTTCAACCTGTGCGTTTTAGTCGTGACTTCTCTTGATCTCATGCCCGAATTAACGACCGAGGATGGTTGGTCCTTATCTGGCGATGAATAGGATCACCAGGGCGAGGTCTAAATCAAACACTATTCGTGTCGATCCTTGCTTTACTAAAGTACATGATTGAACCGCAGGTATGAGATGCAACGTTCAAATACTGTACAGGACTACGCTGCTGCGAATCCCTAAGCGTTCAGTGTTCCTTGAATGGATGGATATAGAGCGGCGATACATCGCGACCCGTATTCCCTGCGCCATGTTCAAATCTCGAAAGATCCTAATGAGTGTTCATGGCGTTAGGATATATTTGGGCACCGTATCAGAAAGAACTGGCCTTAGAGCATGACTCAGATTTTATGGATGGGCCTCTGACTCGGGCATCAGTCTAAAAATTCTTGTGAAGATGGCTTTGTCAACACGTCGAAATCTTGCCCCAAGTCAGCGGAACGACTGACCAGTATGTTAAACAATTTCTTCTTCTTTCCGCCAGAAGCCGGATCTACAGCTCTCATAACGCACGTCCACTCGGGCGAGGTAGTGACCACGATGAAGGACACGACGTGAAGCGAAGAG
This sequence comes from Mucidula mucida, assembly GCA_015501055.1. Lineage (NCBI taxonomy): Eukaryota > Fungi > Basidiomycota > Agaricomycetes > Agaricales > Physalacriaceae > Mucidula > Mucidula mucida. Next base: position 2,914 of record JADNYV010001004.1, on the reverse strand, counting down.
TCATAATCGATGTAGCAGGTATAGTCTTCCTGCCACTGATGTCTACTGGATTTCCACGTCCACTGGACACTTGCTGTGATGATAACACAGCCAGTGGACTCGACGACATGAATCGAATGTTGCATCAACGAAGAGCGTTCGTAATGGGTGGAAAGAAGATCGAAATATGACCGAACGGCATTGAGCCCGGTGAAACGATAGGAGTTCGGGTTCGGGCAGGTAGACCACGAATGCTGCATGATGACGTTGTTGTTCTGGGAAAAATGGGAAAGGATGCGCGACGTCGACACGTTGGTGGAGATGTCAAAGATTAGCTTTTCCGCAGCGAGAGTCAGCTGTGCTGCGGAGGGTGCCATTGCGCGAGGAGCTGTTGCCTAGTATAGTCTGCGGATGCCAATTTATAACACGGAAACGTACAAGGACTAGGGATAGATGTCTTTGACAATCGGACGATGTTTAGACCCCGGAGGGGGAGAAGTAGTCAGTGGGCTGAGTAACATCGGGCCTATATCAGCGTTCGACAATACTTCGCGTATCAAGAAAATCAGGTCAATCTTTTGAGGCCTCTACATGATCGATGAGGCGTGGGATTCCCGTAAGTAGAGGGAGCCTAGGGGGAAGCTGGTGTTTCAAGCACCCCATTTGAACGTATGAACGTACAATCGTGGGCGCAGCGTACGTATCCACACACAGACCATGTGTTCCTCGTCAGGGAGCTTCATGGACTGAGTAAAAATAGGACCTACGATAGCTGAACATCGACGTACCATTCAGGCGCGCGCCGGTGGTAAACAGATACCGACTTTTACAAGTCAAAAGCCTGCTCGACATAACTCTATCAAGCCGTCGGTGATATGGATATCTGTCCCCCAGGTCGCGTGGAATGATCATGAAGCCGGCGGCAACAGGAACTCGTTCGAAGCCGGGTTTGGGACGCCAGTGCTGTTTACGGTTCATATGATCTCCGAGGACGCCAACAAAACGGACGATATGGTTAACACCGCTTGATTATAGGCAATCAGTGTACCTGTGAGTAAGCCTGCACAATGCGCCACACATATGCGCCCCAGTAGTAGCGAGCTCGGGTAAGCGTCATCACTTCATAAATAACTTCTTCTCGAGACCGTTCTGACGGCCCACACTCCAGCTATCAGAACGAGGTGTAGTTAGACGGTGTCTCAGGGATTGGGTCCGAGATTCATCTTGTGCTGAACGCGTCCTGTCAAATTCTAAAAATACACCATAATCAGCAAATCGTCCGAGCCAAACTAGAGCCAAACGCGCGGACGCATCCTTACCTGTTTGCCCCAAAAGCACGAAGAGAAAGGAGTATCAGTAGACCCGTGACTTATACATGAAGGAAGAACAATTTCTTGCTCGTAAATGCACCTGGATTCAATGAACGCGGGACATTTCTGGGGTAGTGATATTCTGGTGAGATGGTTGTGGTGGGCCGTGGCGGGTGACCCTCACCTTGTGAATAAGACGACAAGTTCTCGGACCATTCTCACACGCTTTCAGGCCGTATTGACGCGTGCTGCGCGACAGTGGGACAGCCTAGCTCAAGGATGCGACCGGCGAACCGACGTGCTCGTCATTGGCGACAGTCACAGCTTCAGGCACATGACCATTAGTGGTAACAGTCTAACCGTCAGCTTGAAACACAGAACAACGAACGCGTCCCTTGAATACACTCGACGTCGAATAAAGGAGTTGGGATCGTCCAATCCTCGTTCAATCACCGCGATCGCTTGTTAGGTTGACTCAACACAGACCGACGAACGCGTCCCATGAATAAACTCCACGTCGATTGAGAGAGTTGGGGCCGTTCAATCCAGGTTGATTGCTCGTTAGGTTAACTAGGAGAAACTTGAGCTCGCGACTCGTACGCCGGCACATGATACGAGGCCACAGGAAGGGATCGGGACTGAACCGAGTGCGCTGACTCGTGTGATTCTGCGAATCCTGACATGAGAAGACCAGTTAATATTGAGCATATGAACAAGATTACAGTACGACCGGCGGGTAAGGTGCAGTACACCGCTGTTTACTAGCCCCATCAAATAAGCATAGTACTTATATCGGCATGAGAATTGGGAGTGAACTCGCGTTAATGGCTAAAAAGAGTAACGATAATAGTGGGCTGCGCATTGCGCGCGAGCTACCCTGTTTGTCTATAAATGCTGAGGCGGATTACGGGAGAAGAAGGAAGATCATATCAATCGTTTCGGAGGGGGATGGCAGAAAATGTGTAGATGCGTTTTCAAGCCCGGGTACAAGTCGAGTGCACGGCAAACCGTAATTCCTTGTTAGAAAACCGAATCGCGGTGATCTGCTTGGTCCTTGCATGTCCAATTCTAGTCAGGGAAGCTGAGTCTGTTGCACGTAGGGAAGCTGAGAAGCACGAAAAATGCGCAAGGAAGGCCTCCGTGCGTTTGTCATCGGATTCGACCACATGACGCCAACGGGGATCCAACGTGACTTGCAGTGACGCTCGTCAACTTGCCACACAAATGCTGTTTTCCGCTTCGCTTGGGAATAAGTGCGACCCACGTTCACTGAGAAAACGTCTTGCCTGTAGTCCCAGTTTAGTCGCACTCTGTTGGCAAGAATCAAGAACACCGCGATTCTTGCTGATGACTCGGACGTCTCATATCGGCAGATGTTACCGTGATGGTGACCTGCGCTCAGCTTCTTGTGTATCATTACCTACCGGTTGACTGTTATTCCTCAGCACACTGTGATACGCCATAAACTGATTTAGGGAACCATTCAGCAATCATCCTTACCATTGTTGACGAATCCTGCCCGCATTTTGCCATGGAACGTAAGCGTCCATTCATTGTTGTCCCACCGGTATGAGACTTCCTTGAGCTTCTCGAGCTTTACTATAATCTATGAGTACACACACACA
>JADNYV010001003.1:0-10965 GCA_015501055.1 Mucidula mucida | reverse complement strand
TCGTTCAATTATGTCACTTATCGTTAAGTGCGATTATACGGCTTCCTGACCACAGCAGGACCTGCTCGACCCTCATTATACCTGTTTACTATACGATCTGACTTACTGTTATCTATCCACGATTGACTTTCCCTGACAGAGGTATAGGGGATGATGTAAATGAGGGGTGTGAATGAAGAGTTCATTGAGCGATCCGACGAAGGACGTCTAATTGGCGCTCCTGGTCGTTCAAAGTGGGCGCACGGATGAGAGAACGCAGGTAGCATCCGCCTCGCTTATTCGGGTTCCGATACTAGTGTGAACGAAGGAGTTGAAATCTGGACCGACCGAAAGTAGGAAGGATGCACAGCCACTCACCAAGTTTCCTTCCACCATCAAATTTGAATCAATACGTCCGCCGTCCGGGCGCGGTCCAGCGCGCCTACGGACGAGTAAGACGTACAAGTCCCAGAAAAAAGAGCTACAGGTGCTCTGACTCTTCGTCGTCTTCCGCCTCTGATCCTTTCTTCCAGGCTACATTCAGCGCATGAGCTCGCAAATGAACAGTTGCCGCACTACCCCCCCTTTGAGCTCACAAACTGTACGATGTCTGGCGACGGATATGACCTTTGGCCAATCTACGCAGACGCCAGGCAGAAGTGGCACAAGCTTGGTCTTCTCTTGACGCAATATGCCGAATTCCAGGCTTGAGTACGCGTAATCTCCCTGATGCAGAGTCTTTCGCCGGCGCTAGAACTCTGTGTTACAGTGTATTTACTCAGGCTTCACCGTGCTCTCAGTCGAACTGTATCCTATGCTGTGCCCACTTAATTAAGGAGGCTCTATTCTATATTCTGATACCACGATACCGGAGAACGTCTTGGAAGGTCGTCAAAAAGCTTGCGCGGAGCCGATACCGAGCATAACGCACGCAGTCCATGCCCGCTAGTATCAGAATGAAGGTGTCGTACTTACAAGCAAGGCTTTCGTAAGATTAATGGCGGCCACACGCCGAGATAATACGCCGTGACAGGACTGTATGTGTTCAAAATCTTCGAGACCGTCGACGGTCAATTTTAAATTGTTTTAGGCAGCAGTATCGCATTGCACAGATGAGCCTTGCCGCAGAGATTAGCTTGATTTTCGGGAACGCCCATAGAGAGTGCTCGCAGAAGCCTTTACCCCGTTAACGCTGGCAGCATATACTCCCATGCATTCCTTCGCCCATATCTGGATTACCCAAGGACAGTCAAGTGGCGCACACAGTGGAAAAATATTAACGGTGTTTCGCTGCTGTGGACGCGTTCGGCAAGGCCGGCTGGACAAAGAGTGCACATCATTCCGTTGTTGTCATCTATTGAACCGGCCAGCCCATTGTTCACTAGGACCATCGCTCCTGGTGAGCACGCCCGATTTGGTAACTGGAGTTTTGATAGGTCAGAATGCCTGACTTATACAAAATTCAGTTTCTCACTCTCTTCCCTTCCACCACGACATCCTCCATCAACCACCATGGCTGCTGAACTCGAGAGGCTTCGGAAACTCTGCAAGGAACTCCTTGATAAGCCGTGTGTTGCATTCTACCCTTTTACTTGTCTATCTTCTAATTATCCTGCAGATGGACGGCGAACTCTAGCGATGGGGAGGACGTCGTTGTTGCTGCCGAACCCAAGGAGGCATTAACCTCCACCGACACTCTAGCCTTTCCGGAAGACTCTTCTGATTGCCTTGACGCGTCCGTTGGGCTTGAGCTCTCTAACGTCGGTGAGACCGATGCCCAGACGTCTACAACTCATGTGTCCTCGCTCTTTGACGCGTTGTACGACGATGTGCCTTTGTATAAACCTGGTGAAGGCGACAGCACGCGCTAGTCGACCCGTATACCCAGCCCCTGCCTTCGCTCACTGCCACTTCGAGTCTCCGATACGCCCTTACCTCTGAGGAAACCGCCGCAACATTCAACGACGCGGCACCCGAGGCTCACCATGCTATCCCATCTCAGGAAATTCAAACGTCGGTGAACGGCGTCAAGGCTCCCTTTGGAGCAGCTGGATACACTGCTCCCAAAAAGCAGACCTGTATCCCATTTCTGGACTGGTATCAGCGACCGTTGTACCAGCTTCCTCCTCGCGCAGCGACTCAGTCGTTCAATCCTCCTGCTCCCGGAGCTAAGATATACCTAACTATCGAACAATCTCTGTTGCTCAGCCTTGGGTTCGAATACAATGCTGCCACGGGAGATTTGGATGAACCGCTTGAATGGTTCAACTCTGGATTTGAGCCCCAAAGTTACAGCCATGATGAGGGTTCCTTTGATCTTCAGAAAGAGTACGCCGTATTTCTTTGCACACTAAGAGCAATCGTCCTAATCAACACAATGCAGGCAATCACATGGATCTATCGGTCCTATCCGCACTACAGGGAAGGCGACGAAGTCAGCATTCATATTCCACTCGCTTGTAGTCCTTCCTGACCCATCTCGCAGAGGTTCTACCAAGCCGTATAAGCGCCTGCAAGTGTCCAATGGTTCAGGTTCCGGAAAGGAAAGCGACTTGACCGCCGGACCATTGGTCACTCTTACTGAAATTACGGCTCCACATGGCAAAACGTACGTCTTCCGTCAATGTGGCGTTCATTCACTAAACCACTTCACTTTCACAGGAAACGATTGTTTCTGCCAACTGCCGAATTGGAAGGACCAAAATATCCCCACGTTCATCCTTCCGCTTTTTATATATTCGAATGGTTTCCCTTGGAAGTACTACTGCCCGGGCGTTCTGATTGTACTCATCGCATGCCAAAGGACGAAATCGCGCGCCACGGGGGAACTCATATTGATAAGAATGACGGAATGGTGACCGTCACAGACGGGGAAAACGGAACTAAATCATTCAACAGACCTCATTCTACAAAGATGTCGTAGATCGACAGACCAAGCATGTCTGTCCTTACTGTGACAGGCGGGTAATGCGATCCGAGAAATCTAATGTCTGTCGACATTTCATGCATTGCACAAGTCTGCCGCGGGTGGTGGAGGCGGCGGTCGCTTTGCGTGGCAATTAGTATCATCACATTGCCTCGTTATCATACATCATAGGTTTGTAGCTTTAGTTTTGTATTCCCTATCGCATTTTTGTACGGGTTTTATGATTGAATTTATCACTCAACTGGTGTGTGACCAGACTTTTAAATGTTTCCCGGTGCTAATAGTGAGGCCGCGGAGTCCAGGGTCCCGTCGCTCGAGTACTTAGTGTCGAGACGCACCGAAGAATGCCACCAGTCGCCCTCTGGAAACAAACATCGGTGATATAAGACTTCGTTACAGAGAGGGATGACCGTGTTGATACCAAATCGGGCCAAACAACACGTTCTGTCCGACTTTCCATCTGCCATCTATCCGAAAAGGACGTCCGTCAACCAAGTCGTCCATCCTATCGGACCTAGATCTCGATCTATCGATGATGAGACGCGTCGTCTTCCGCTTAGAGAGCGTCAAGCACTGTCACAGGAACACGCTGTAGATCGCGGTGCAAAGCTGCAAGAGCAGGGCGCATACGCGCAAGAAGTTGGACGGCCGTCCGGCTTGATATAGGCCACGAATCGTCACTCTTTCCCGGACCAACTCGACATCTCGTACACGATGACTTCTGTCAGCGCTTTCGCCTGTCTCCTGGTGCTCTACCTCGTTTACAGGAGATTTCCAAAACGCATCTCTATTTCGCAGGTTAGAGGGCCCCCGTGTTCGTCCTGGTTATTTGGTATGCGGGAACTGTTGCACTGAGTACACCATTGTTGACATTTCGAAGGAAATTGGATCGAGTTCTTGCAAGCTCCTGCTGGAGAGGTAGCTCTACTACCTATCTATTCCCACATACCGTTTTCAATATCTACAGTTGGACTTCCGATGCAGTGAGCAGTTTGGAGGCATCGTCCGCATCAAGGCTCCCCTTGGGGTAACTTCATCTGTCCTTCAACCATTCCGGCGGTGTTAAATAGTTCTTAGGAAGACCGCCTCATGATCACGGATCCGAAGGCCATTCAATATGTTTATCACACGGCGAGCTACCGATTCCCAAAACTGACCGGTCGTTCAGCTATCATCCGTTCTCTCTTTGGACCTGGCTTAACGGTCATGGAAGGTAAAGTTGCAGGTTCAAATGAGAGGTCGTTGTTGTCGTTGATCGAGCTGTTCCTGATAGGCATGATCAAAGCGTGCCAGAAAGATCATGCTTTGGGTTTGGCGGTCCGGAATCGAGGTCATTTTTGCCGGTATTCATTGGAGCTGCCGGGAAGGTAAGGACTCAACAGCTTCTCATTGACGACAATCTGATGTTATATCAGCTGGCGCAGAAATGCAAGACCTTATTGCCTCCGATGCCCAGCAGATGACCGTCGTATCTATTCCATGGTGGATCTCGCGCGCGACTTTAGACGCCATTGGTGAAGGTTAGTGAAACTTTTTGAAACGTTGATTGCGCCTCAATCCGTCATAGCTGCATTTGATTACCATTTCGGTGCCCTCGACAACACTGGTAACGCCCTCGCCGATATGTACACGAATCTCTTGTATGTTTCCTTTCTCGACTTGTAGTATCCAAGAATTCTTAATACTCTCCTAGCTTCGATGTGTTTGGTCTGCCGACGAAGAGCTCGATCCTGAGTTTGGGTATCGCTGACGAGATCCCCTCCGTTGTAAACTTCTTGTTTAGATACTTCCCACCTCGACGCATGGCCCATATATTCGAGACCAACAAACTCTCGGTTGCGCGAAAACTCGTCGAGGACAAGACGGCCGCGCTCCTGGAAGGCAGAAGTCGGCGGGACATATTTTCTCTCCTGGGTCTGTTGAATGCTCTCATATATACTAGTTCTTCTGATTCTGCGATCTTTCAGTCAAGGCGAACCATTCCGAGAAAATGGAGACTGGGTTGGAAGAGAAGAAGTGCTTGCACAGATGAAGTATGTATTCCACGATCCAACGATTCAATCATTATTGAAGCGGCGTTCCAGTACTATCATCTTAGCCGGCCACGAAACGACGCCAACTCGCTCACGTTTGCGTTGTTCGAACTGTATAAACAGCCGGAGATTCAGAAGCGTCTTCGAGCTGAGATTCGTGGCATGGGAAAGACATCGGATTATACCGCGTCCGACTTCGACAAACATGCCGTACCTGACAGCTGTGGTCAAGGTTAGTCCCGGGAATTATTGCACATTCTAGGCAGCTACTGACATCGCCGGCATCGTAGGAGACTCTCGTTCACTCCATCTTTACAATACGTTCAGAGTAGCAGGAGGAGACGAGGTTCTTCCGCTTCTCAATCCACTTACACTCGACACGGGCGCGGTGTTGACCGAACTTCCCATTCCCAAGGGCACCAAGATTATAACGTCCATTGCCGCTTATAATAGGTCAGCTAGGGTTCGATTTCCCATTTTATTTCTGACGCTGTGGACTACATTATTACATAGGCACAAGGCCATCTTTGGAGAAGATGCAGATGTCCTCAATCCTGATCGTTGGTTGATACTTAACTCACCGCAGAGCAAGGTTTCTTTGGCGTCTACGGCAATATGTACGAGCCTCGCTGATTTCATAATCGACGTACTCGACGCATCATTTAACAGATTCACGTTCGTTGGTGGTGCGCGCTCTTGTATCGGCTGGAGATTTGCGTGCGTATCATCTTTCTCTCCATAACACTGCCGTTCTGAGAAACCTGTGATTTCGTAATGTCCTGGAAATGCACACGTTCTTGGTTGAACTCGTCGGAAAGTTCGAGTTCGAGTTCCTCAGCTCTGCGAGTGTCAATGATTTCCGTCGTGAGGCTTCGCAGCTTATGACACCAACCATCGAGTCGGAGAGGGTGAAAGGCTCTCAGCTTTCGTTGAGGATTAAAGCGGCGCGCATGGCGGCCTGAATATTATCGAAATCGAACAGGGCTATACCTCCGAGTATCTTCTATCCTCAATACTTGTGTAACTATATACTCACAATCTATACAGTCAGGACAGTCATTTGGGGTAATGATATGTTCGTGTTGCGTGTAGCTACGACAGTGTATGGAACAGGTAGAGTAATTCGGACGATTAGGTTGTTGTTGTTGTAAAACGGTCGCCCCACACGCCCTTCTGTTCTCCTGTACGTACGATCCTAGCTCAGTCGTGATGACACCCCCTATGTGCTTCGTCACGACCATCGTCGCTAGTAGTAGCAGTGGGACCATTCGAAAGAATAGTACGCCCCAGCATTCAACGAGAGATCGACGCGGAGACCCGTTGCCGGCGGAGTTTTACCTTGACAAACTCCACAGAAAGCTGTGCGTCGCATCTCTTCTATCGATACTTCCCTCTGGATCCGCCACAGAACTGATAGTCAGGCCCATCGCGCCCTCCCAAGATTTGACTTGTTTCGCAGATGATACCCAATACATACATGCTTCTACTTCAACCAGCGCCAGGATATCAATGCCAACTCGTCGATTATCCGCGCAAGGCTTCGCTGGTATCTAATACGACGGATTTAGATAGATGAAGGCAGTAAAAAGATGGACGCACTGGTCTCTCCGCATGAATAACGATGATCCTTCTCCACCGAGTTCGCTTGTTTGGATTCTGCTCTTTGTTGCTCTTGAGGGCTGCCCTGCTGGCGACGACGAGCGTGACTTTACACTGTCCGTCTTGGAGGACACCAAACATGATGGTCACAAGCAAGGCCGGTAGCACAGCAACTACTTGAGCATCATTTCCCCCACCGGTGACCTTGGTGGCGCAGTGCACGGTGCTTGTTCAGCTGAAATAATTAGTTGCGTGTATATTATTCTTTCTCATAGTGTTTGTTCTCAGCCGTCGACTTGAAGGGTTTTATCGCTGTTTGCAAAAAAGCTGGCCTCCTGCCTTTTTTGATCGCGCGATCAAATCAAGTGCGTTTCTGCACTCGAATTATATCTTGTCCTAGGCATTGTATTTACAGACCATTTCTTGTGTAATCCTCCCCAGTTCTCAGTGTAGATCATGGCAAAATTAACCATTTGAGAAGGCAGCAAGTTCCTGTGCCACTATACACCAGGCTTCCTCAAAGCACTAAATGTGGGTATATGGGCAGTTTACGTTGAGGAAACAAGGCAGAGACCTTAAGACACATCTTATACATAAGCATAGAGAGTATTACATGCAATGGCCTTGTTGCTGCTGTCCAGTCGGCTTGGCCACCTTGCCGGGAAGTCCCGGAAGCAATTGGAGAGAGCATAGGTAGCACAGGATGGCTACCAGGTACAAATTTTCCCATTTTAAGAGTAATAAAGCATTCTAAGACCTCTGCTAATACTTATATACTTTCTGTACAGTCCCAAATGTCAGTAGTACCTTGTCAGTTGCAAGCACAAACCCCATGCCACACCCATGGTCCCCGCTTGTAGTGATGCTGTCTAAGCGGATATAGAAGTACTTCTAGGTTCATGGTATGGTAATTTGATTGTATTGAATACCTGCCAGCACAAAATGAACATACCTTTGTCTGCCGCTACAGATGCTGCCGCTTGTTGGGCTCTAAATCAACAATCTACCCTCAAAAAGTTCTGTATGGACCCCTATACTCACAGCAGAGGGTGCTTGCAGGAACAGAATCTATAAATCTACTGTGACGGAAGTTGAAGAATGCTGTCTTTACTGTGGCATGTATTAGCATAGAAACTTGCTGCCTTCTCAAACAGGCAATTTTCTCGTGATCTACACTGAAAACTGGGTAGGATTACACAATAAATGGTCTGAAAATACGACGCCTAGGACGAGATATAATTCGAGTGCAGAAACGCACTCGATTTGATCGCGCGAGGCCAGCTTTTTTGCAAACGGCGATAATGAATCACCTGACCGAGTTTGGTGAACAATAGGAGATGCATCACCTACACTCTCAAGTTTTATGGGTCTAGCCCTATCCAGATGAAGCTACTGTAGCGTTTTGACCGCAAATTCACATAACGGGTCACGGGGGTCTTTGAAGGGAAGCTATATATACATCATAACGGGTCACGGACCACTTTGGTCAGGCACGAGCCTCCAAATAAGGAAATTTCAGGTCCCGCTATAAGCGGAACTGTCCAAAAAAGGCAATTTAAGGGTCTGTGAAGCTGTTCGCTGTAACTTCAGACCATAATGGGTCACAGGCTGTGAAGTTACGGTCGAAACGCTACAGTATCTGTGAATGACCGCTATGGGCATGTCCGGCGGCATTGTCCCCATGTAACCATCATATCCTCTGCGCGGAGATGGATTACTTTGAGTATCGAGAGCTACGGAGATTTGTTCAATTTCGTTCTGCAGTTGTTTCCCCTCTTGAACATAATCTGCCTCTTCTACGCTCTCTCAAACTTCACGAAGTGGTATACAGGGACATCAACTCGTTGTCTTCAACTGCGACGCTTACAGCACTTCTCACTTCCCCATTGTTAGAAAACTTGCACATAGTACTGCCGGAATCGGTGCTCTTTGGGCAATTGTTCGATATCCTCCCCATTCCATGTCAACAGATTCAACAACTTTCATGCCGCTTGATTGGATATGAGCGCAATGTGCCGCATGTACCTCTGTTTTTAGTACCGGAGAAGTTTCCTCTTCTCAAACGTTGTGCGTTCATGTCGTCTAATGCTTGCATGCAGTCCTCCTCTACTCGTCTTAAGCATGACGGTGTCGTGCATCTCGTCACGGCGCGAGCAGACGTGTTGGACGCCTTCTCTTTCCCAGCCGTGCATACCTTTGCTCTTGGGGACCCTGACGGCAAGCCTACGGATGCATCTTTCCATGGCCATATCTGTGTAATCTATTCAAGAGCACTTTGAACATGCTGTCTGAGTCGCGCTGTTCGCTGGTGTCGCTGGTGTTATCGTACACCTTCTTGTTGATTGACGAGTTTCTGCCAATACTCAACGTCATTCCAACGCTTGAGTTCTTCAACATGCGTGTCAGGTGGACCAAGGGGAGAGCGCGCGACGAGCTTCTCTTTAAATTCTTCGCCGCCCTTGGTAACAGAAGGAACAATTCGATGTTTTCCTTGCTTCCTGCTTTGCAGGATCTGCGACTCTCGATAGCAGCCCCAGACTGGTTGACCCATGATGCACAAGATTACTCCGTCCACCCCCATCGACGACACAGCTTTCGCTTCGTCTCTCAAGTCTTCGGGGCAATCACGGAGCGCTCCAAATATCCCACCGTCTTCCGAATGTTTTCCTTCACACTGTCGACGGACCACTTGTCAGGTTGGAGTTTGTCTGACAGCGACGTCAATCGGCTGCAGAAACTCAAATTGACCAAATTCACTCTGCAGGGCCTGCGATTGGAATCCTGACAACTTGAAGGAAGAGGAGAATCTGCAGTGGGGGCAAGCAGAGATGTACCGGCAAAGTCAAGTTCGATTTCGACCACCAGCATTCCTTGAACGGACAGCTTGTAAATCACCATTTAGTAGGTGTATGTAGTTCCATATACAAATGCTCTCCAACCTTCAAATTTATTGAAGCGACGTCGCGCATTGATGCTGGTATTAAAGTCGATAACCACGTCGTATATATACTGAAAATGTAGGTGTAGTTGATGTAAAAGAAAGAGACCGCGCTACAAACATAATACCTAAACTGCTAAAGTGAATCATAAACCCTAATAGTAGTGATGCAAAAAAACCGATACGAGTGCGCGTGTTCTACCGAAAAGAAGAAAACACGTTCCAAAACCCAAGTTTGCTTAGCTTTGAAAGCCTCGGACCTCCCTCCTCCGAAGCAGAAGAGGAACCCTCCACCGGTTCATCGGCGGCTACCAAGTCCCTCTTTCCTAGCGTGCACGGGACAGGGCTCTCTGCTGCACCGAGGGACGAGGTTGAAAGAGTGACTAGCGACGAAGGTAGCACAGCGGCGGGACCATTGGATGTGCTGACAGCGTTGAGGGCAGCGACTTGGGCTGCGCCCATAACAGGAGCTTGTTTTGACGCGGGAGACGCTGTAGAGGAGAGCGGGACAGGGAGAACGATATCAGATTGAGATTTAGGATGTTCCACGACCGCGACGAGGCTGCTAGATATGATACATTGGGTGAAGGGGTCAAGAGCGGACTGAGAGGAAGACTCGGAGAGGTGATGATCCACATCGCCGCTGTCGCCCGAGATAGTCTGCTTCTCCTGACATTTCACAGGTCCTTCTACAGAAGAGGCGTCCTCCGTCAAGTTCGCTTCCGAAGAGTATTCGTTCTCCTGCGTTTTTGAGGATAGTTTAGGCGAGGGCGAGGGTGCAATCTGGGGAAGGCGTGATGGTTCGTCAGGAACATCGCTCCTTTGCAAGGAGTCCGTAAGAGGATCCTGGGCGATATGGTCGATAGGTTGAGGCGCACTCGCCACGACGGCAGTTAGACTGTCTTGCTCGTCTTCCAAGGCCTTGATAATCTGCGCACACATGTATCTCCACTCGTACACTATCTGCTGCGAAAAGCCCGCGAAGCGGCGTCGCATCCGTCGCACCATTTGTTTTTTCGGGAGTGTATGAGGCAGTCCGAGTAGGGCAAGAGCGACGTCGTGAGACGAGGTAAGAGGCTGAGGGTTTTCGCCTTGGATGGAGGTTTGGGCGAGGGAGATAGGCGGTGGGAAATGTTCCAAAGCCAGTGCAAACGCGGCGTGACGAAGGCGAGCGTCCAGAATACGAGGCGTAGGATTGTGCATGGCGGCTGGGAACCCGTCAGCGAGGTCAGGATTTGAGATGCGAGCATACCAGATAGTAATATAGTAGTGCTCGAGTTACGCGAGCAGATGATGGTTGGAAGCAAGAGGCAGGTGACGTTCAAGCACGTCCGCGACGTAAGACGCTGGCTATTTATATATCAATATTATTCTTAAACTAAATCAATTGAGCCACTTACCAAAAAACTGATGCTTTAGTTTGGGTATAGGATGTGCTTAGTGTGAAGATAGTTTGTTGAGGGCCATTGAGCGATAGGGACCCGCCATCT
>JADNYV010001002.1:0-10969 GCA_015501055.1 Mucidula mucida | reverse complement strand
GAACAGGACATGCGATGGATATCGAGAGAGGAAGCGATTCGAAGATGGGGATCACGGATTAGAACCGTCCAAGGAAACACGGTACTTGTAAACGAACCTTCTCAGTTCCTGCGCCACTATTACCATCTCGTGGCCGAGCTCTTCTTTGGAGTCCAGTCCTTCTGGTGGGGTACATTCAACTCTGATTCGCCGAAGGCCTCTACGGCTTCCACGGATGGTCCCCTTCCCGATATTGATCGCATTATATTCGCGCACTCGAACGCGGACGGTTGGCGCGACGGCCCTGGGTTCAACGCGTACTTTATGCGCGCCGCGTTCCCCTCGATTACCGTCGAGGTCGAAGAGGACTGGCAGGATCGTGTAGTGCACAGTCAGAGCGCGGCCAATGAAAAGGTGTTCTTGTTCCCCCTAGTGCTGCTCACGGACCGAAGTGCATCCCACCGGGGTGTGATATGTGGGAGCCAGACTCAGCGGATTGCGGCGGAAGCCCACGACTACATGCAATTGGACGACCTGAGGGGCTTGGCAGGAAAGGGCGGCGGAATGTGGTGGGAGAGCGTCCGACAGAACGTCCTCAGTTTTGCCGGAATCGCGCCACGCACGGAGGAGGACAAGGTGGTCATTACTTACGTGTCGCGGCAGGGCGTGTCCCGGCGGAAGCTCACGGCTGACTCCCATGACTCGCTGGTGACTGCTCTCCAAGCGCTTGTGGCGCGGAAGAACAAGGAGTACGAGGATTACATCCGCGTGGATGGGTTGGCTGGATTGAACGCTGCGGTGTGAAGCACGCAGACGCTGTGTCGGTCGGGAAGAAGAAACGATGGGAGCTGACCGTCATGGCGGCGGAGACGATGAACAAGGACGCGCAGATCGCGCAGGCGGCGAAGACTACCGTTATGCTCGGCGTGCACGGGAATGGTCTGAGCCATCTCCTGTGGATGCCGCAATCCAGTACCTCCGTCGAGGCTGGGGATGTCAAGACGACGTCTGGGCAGCGCGCGGTCATTGAGCTGTTCTACCCTGGAGGATTTGCGCACGACTATCATTGGACGAGCCGCGCGCTGGGGCATGCACACTATGCTGTGTGGAATGATACATGGTATACGCACCCGGACGAGCCGGGCGTTGATTACCCGGAGGGTTCCAGGAGAATTATATACCAGTACACGGAGAGACGGTAGCGATGGTGGTGGAGCGCCATGTGGATGGGCTCGCGCTTGAGACGAAGGGGCACTTATAGACGTATATATATTGCATGCATTTGTTGTTATCTACATTCATACCCTGTATACAGTACCTATTTTCTATGCAGCTTTCGCAGGCCCAGATTGGTAACTGCGAGGGAGCCGAAGGTTGAAAGGCTATCAACGGTAAAGCGCCACACGATCGTTATAAGCTATGTGTCAATGATTGGCTTGTCCCCTTGTAGAACAGCCGCCAACAGCGGATCTTCCAAAACATTCTTCATGACATCCTCTCTAAGATGCAACGAAGCGACAATTCCATTCTCATACCACCTTGACCTCCTCCTGCAGCCTTAGGCGGGGCATCCATAACCTGAATACACCCGTCCATGCTCGGCATCACCGCCTCCACCGCCCGTGCACCTCCCGTCCCAAAATCAATCTCATACACGCCCAGTCTCAGCCACGAGGTGACTATACTGTTCCTGCGTCCGAGAAATGCACCCCATATTCGATATGGACACACTTCAAACGCCATATCGTGTAGGAGACAGGGAACAGCGTACGTGGCGGGCGTGAACAGCGTTAAGGTGTTGCGTATGCTGGACGCGAGAGTTTGGAGCGTGAGTTTGGAAGAAGCGACATCTACTTCGACTCGCGCCATGAATATCGGGGAACCGAGGAATGTCGGGGACAGTGCAGGGGTAAGACGTTCGCGTACACCCAGCGTGATGTTGAGATTGGCTGTTTGATCTTGGTGTTGGATAAAGTGGGATTGTCTGCCACGGAGGACGAGCATCCATAAGAAAGCCTGCAGAGTATCGGATTTGCTCAGCCTGACGGTCGATGGACACGACTCCCAGATGCGATCTACGTCGTCCGCGGCAAAGTGGATGCAGTAATGTTTGACGGTGACTCCAAAGTCCCACTCCTACCATGGCATACCTGAACCGCGTTCGATATCGTGTCCAGAAGTCTTCAATTCGTCGGGAATCGTTGTGAGCCCTAAGCCCCATGCCGGAGTCTCTCCACCCGACGGCGCCGCCCACCAGTCATTGCGATTGATAGGCAGCTTTCGGGAGGTTTCGACAATAGCCTGGTCTCGTTTGGGAGTATCGATATCACCAGCGGCACCGCTATCGATGCGACTTGGATCGAATATCGCCTTTGGCTGCTCGAGTATTTCCCTTCCATTCAAGAGAGAACGCGCCGCCAAAGCCCAATCCTTGACGAACGTCACCAAAGTCTGAGCATCCCCAAACAATGCGCCATCTTCACGCCGATAACCATGCCGCCACACGCGAAAGTAGTCAACTGGACGATAACACCGGGAAGACCGTCATAATCGACCAGATTGTAAAGCGCGAGTGGCGGCGAGGTCGGAATCAATCCTCGCGCTGACGCTCGGCCCGCGTCCCATAACCTCACATCCGGATCGCGGGTAGGGAAGTACGATTCAGAGGCAAGAGGCTCGTCACAGTGCGCTACAACGAACTCCACGCCTGGATCTGCAGGGCTTCCGTACTCGAGCAAAGCGCGCCCATATCGCAAGGTGTGGTCCGTCTTTGCGCGCTCCTGGTCGTACTTTGCAAATTGGAGCTGGCCACACCATTGGGCGTAACCTTCAGCCAAGATGAGCTCGAGGGCACGTGTAAGAAGTGGAATGGGGAGAGCTTTGTCGTAGACCCAAAGACCGGACGTGCAGGAGAAATTGACAACACTGGAGTCGAGTGGAAAGTGGGACACGTTTTGGGACGGAGAATGTTTCGATTGGGTGTAGGCGCTTGGAAGACGGGACGTGGACTGAGGAAGTCATGATCTATTTGTCTACGGTTGGAACGGAGTGGCTTCGTCGCATCATCTACTCACGTCAATGGTTCTGATCTAACGCGATGGACTTTAGTTCAGCTTTGTATGAGAGGTTCAGAGTCACTTGTGTTGTACTGTGGGATTTCGTTCGGTCCCGTATCGTCCGGCAGAGTCTGCCGTGGACCACAGCACTGCGTGATGAAAGAGCTGTGATACGAGGATGCCAGTAGTAGCAATTTATAGTCCAATTTCATTGACTAGTAAAAGGATCATAATAAGATACCTGACCTAGCTGTTGAACCAGACAGGCTCAGGCAGCATGTGCGAGATTCACAACGACGGTCAATATATGTAATGTCGCTAAATATATGTGCGGCTACTGCAAAAGAGAATTGGTAAATTGCTGGGGCAAGAGATGGTATGCGCACAGGAAGAGTCTTAGTAAAAGAAGGCATACATATCCTTAGAATTACGCCCAGAACTTGCAGATAGTAGACTAAGCGTGGCTTTGCTTCTTCAACAAATCCAATCAAGACTCGGACCGGGCCTACTCAAGTTGCAAACATGTTCGTCAGCTGGCAAGTGTTGTGTCGATCCACCATGCTCGTTGAGAAGAAGAAAGCGATCCATGGGTGGCTGTGTTGGAAATGGCCCCTATCCACACACGCTCTCACAAGACAGTAACGCCACAAAGGAAACCGCGAAACAAGCAAATGTTGCTAGCTTTGACTTTGCGGACACATAGCTCAGCTGTTACACATGTCCAACATATCAAGATTCAGCATGCCTTTTGACCTCAGTGGGCTTGGGCATCGTTAAATGGTACCACCAGCTGTTAGGCTACACCGGACTTCTGGTTGATCTTTCTTACACTCTACTAGTAGCACCCATACTCAGAGTGAGAACTACTAAGCATCATGCTGAAGATATCGATTGAGCCATATCCTTGTACAGCGCAACTTTGATGAGGATAAAAATCTGTGATATGAGCTACAATACCCCAGGTAGCCACTAGTAGCAGACTACGCTTAGATGAAAGCGCATAGAAGAGTACACACCGATGCGACCAGCTCAGATAAGTGCCAAAGGGCGGGCTCCTAGTCGCACCTTCTCATCAGCAGCCAGTGCCATATTCAAGCCTAGACAAATCAATGTTCACTGTGCATGCACATTGAGAAGGTGTGCAAAGTAGTTATGAGTGTGAACGCGACCCCAGTGAGTTTGCGCCGCAAGGAGAAATTTATGTATGTTGAGAGACATTTGCAGATAACGGATGTTCGTTAAAGTGTGCGTGTATACAGTACCGGACGAGGGCATGTGCAGAAAGTCGAAGACGGGGAAGAGGCTGAAAGGCGCAGAGGGACCTGTCAGGAAAAATCTTGCTGTATGACAGCACACTCAGCCGTTAGGCTACACCGGACTGTCAGAGAGCACGTTGTGAAATCTGAGATTTTCGTACCCGCAGAGTCTAGGCACGAACAAACGTAGTTCCTTGCTAGCCAAGGGTATCAAGTACCAGCGTCGAGGAACTGTAGACACTTATCGCATCTGGTAAACGCCAATAATAACAGATTTGTGAGAGGCATGATTTTTTAAAAAGGTGCCAGAAAATGTTAGTCTCCCTGGTCAGACCAAACGACGCACAGTTTTTTCTTTTTGAGAATCGGGTGGAAAAAAGTGCGATGTATGGAAAATGTCATGCCTTCCAGGTTCCAGATGGAAGTATCAAGGATGCCCTCCGAGTCGAATTGTGTGGCACCTTATCATCCAGCTCAAAACAAACAGAACCAGAACGAACATCGGCACATCACCGCACTTGGTATTTGAGCCGACCGCGCCTCGGTAACACGCCCAAGTGCGCCAGACTTCCGTATCCCAGTGGATCCTCCGCGTCCTGTTCGACAGCACTGTCTCCTATGATTTTTTCTTTTGATATTGGTCCTAGAACCTGTGATCCTGAGCACGGCTTTCAACTCTAACAAAACGGGGACACGTACCGTAGTTGGTAAGTTCCCATGCTGCCAGATGACATAGAAATCTTTTGCTACAAGCGGGTTTGCGTTTTCCAAAAATACTTTTGCTCGGGAGTCGATACCTTTCAATGGTCGAGAAAACACTAGGTTCGTCTAGTAGGAGCTATGGATATGGACGTGTGTCGTAGTCGATGAGCGTTTAGTGGAAGTAGAGTACAAACTTTTGGCTCTTCCTCAGTGCAAATTCCATGGCTGGAAACAATGGACCTTCTTAGCCGTTGACGAACAGAAAGTACATTGATTAGAATTTGCGCAAGCCGGCTTGATACGAAAAAATCAACCCTACGTCTCGTAGTGAGCATGTATCCGCTGAGCTATACATGCTCGTCAAAATTCCCTGGTAAGCAATAGTAGGCGCCGTGTAAAGGAGGCGAGTTCAAACGACTGCGAGAATCAATGTCTATCGTGTGCGGCATTCATGCTCTTCAGAGCCAATCCTGTGCGCTGTAGATGGCAGTTGAAAGAAACAAAAAGGTGAGCGCGGGTCATGAACTTCAGTCGGTCGACCTACTAATTCTGGCACGGACGTTTATCGTCCTACATGTCCAATGTCACGGTTATTTTTGTCAATACGGTGCTTTCAAGAAGTTGAATCCTTCGTGTCTTACTAAAGCGTGATAAAAAGGGAAATTTCAGATACCCACTTACATACTCTGGTAATCCGTTAGACTAAACAGAGATGAAGATACGAATACGAACGACGTGGTTATGCGCACGCGCGTCAAAATACGGGAATAAAAGACGCAGAAAACATCGCTGGTTCGTAAGGGCGCATATCCGGTAAATAATACTTGCTCCCTGTACATCAGGCACAAAGCATACTACAAGCGTGCAGAAATCTTGATGAACGACGCGCGGTTGCGAGCGAGTAGCATGATAGAGACAGGAAGGAAGTTTTTCTGCGAAATATATCATCTGCCAAGTACATGTCTGTAAGTCTTATTTACAGGTCAGAGTCAACGTTATCACCCATGTCAATCCTTGACTGGTGGACCAGAATTTCGTCTCTGATCGGGGCGCACGCAGGTTTCTGCTGGCTGCATCCTAACCGGAAGGGATGCTCCCGCGCTGAGACTATCAAGACCAGATCCCTGCTTAAAGCAGCATGCGGGGCCGGCACATTGTTCCTCGGCGTAAATACTAATGGTAACGACCCTCGACGATGGGAGCAGGTTTCGGTTCCTGTATGCTATTCTGCACCGCAAACGACACGAGAGCACCGGTGTACTTTTTGGGAAGCATATGTTTTCCTTGAGTCAAGTAGGCGATGGTTTTTACCGCGTCCTTGATGTCGTCAAATTCCAGCACAGCGCGGTCACTAAGCAAAGTGGTGTGAGAAGCCCAAGGGGAGAGAAGAAACACTCACGGATAGACGTGGACATCATGGTCACCACACCAGGCAAAATCACGACCCAGTTCGGCGGGCGATATTGTCTGATCGACGAAGAGTGTGACGCGTCGTCCAGCGCCGCATTCGATGGCAATTTTCTCGAATGTAAGCAACGGTTTACTTGGGATCAGCTTCGCCTGTGCGCCAAAAAGTGTTGCTGGGAAAGTGTCGAGCAATTCTTTCGCCATTTCAGGAGAAGAGAAGGTGACGGCCTGACAATCACATCAACTTGAGCGTGATCTCTTCAACTGAGCAAAGGCGTACCACGGTGCCAGTGGCGGGACTTCGAGTAATCTGAGTGATCGTTTCTCCCTGTGCGAGGTCTGATTTGTCAGAGCTCTCCAAGTTGTCGAAAAGAATGCGTGAGGCGACGAGTTCGCGCCTAAGATTGGAGATGTAGACTGTTCTCGTTTCCTGCCAGTCGGAATGGACGAAATCCTTATCGAAGCCTATTGATATTTTGGTCCTTGCTCGTCGAACTCCATAGAATTCGTCGCACTGGGATAATTTTGTTTCAAATGCTCGCGTAGAATATGAATAGGCGCACGTACCCGCAACGCGTCGGCCAACCTCATGAACGTCACATTGAACCCATGCATTCCACGCCCCGTCGTAAACCGAGATACTTGAGCGCCGTCGCGGCCAGGCAGCAAAGGCCCAAACGACCGCACGTTGGCTTCTACGTCGTCGATGATATCTGGGGTGTAAATATCCGACAAGAAATAAAACCGCATTTTCCGGTTGGCGCCCCAGTAGCCGATGCGGGCAACGAGAGCGGCACTCAGATTGTCT
Organism: Mucidula mucida; assembly: GCA_015501055.1. Taxonomy (NCBI): domain Eukaryota; kingdom Fungi; phylum Basidiomycota; class Agaricomycetes; order Agaricales; family Physalacriaceae; genus Mucidula; species Mucidula mucida. The sequence continues at coordinate 3,761 of JADNYV010001002.1, read as the reverse complement.
ACCTTCATGTCTACAACGTTTGCCGCTTCCCATCTCTTGAGAAAGGCGACACGATGAATTGGGGAAAAGAATTGGATTTCGGCTTCGTTTTCGTGAAAAGTGACTTGTTCTACAAACTCGTTGACATCCCTGAGAATGTCGCGTTTGTTATAGCCTGTTGGTAGACTTTGTAGGCGGACAAGACGTGATGGCGTGTTTTGGAGAGACGTCCGCCATTGCCGCCAGGCAGAGAACATGGAGGTTTGGTGCTAACCCTAGAAATGGGTTCAAAACCATTCGGGCCGAATCCGACAACGATCGGTGAGTCCTTTGCTCCCCACGCCAACGGTTACCGCTGTTAGTCGTCTCTTCCGTCAATGTTAAAGTAGATTCTGACTATCTCTTTATATCAGACACCTTCTAGGCACCATTACATGCAATGCCGAAGTAAATTGCAACGCATCTTTACTTTCTGCGCTATTCACAGTCCGTGATGGAAACACGACACCAGTCTAAATTTGAATGCCTCAAGGCGGTCATCGATGGTTCTGACGCTTGGCATTTCCTTCGCGTCTACTCTCAAGTTGACTCCGACGGTGTACATTCCCATGTGTACAATTGCGTCGCGGTTCTAAATGGTTTCTGGTCACGCCACAAATAATTGAAAGCGAAAAGCCTTGTTTACACCATGCTTTCCCCAGTGTCACATCGATTAAAGCCCGCTCGTATGCTTGGCAAAGGTCACGTACTTACACTAGACGGCGTTCTGAACTTCTCGCAACCTTTCACATTCAGTCATGGGAAACTTGACGGCGCATGCCTCAAGGCGTTCATCGATCTCTCGGCGCTTAACCTCTCCTTCCCTTCCCTCCTACTCTCATGGAAGAGTCCAAGCCCGCAGATCCTGCACGCCTTGCGCCCAGCCCCTTCGACTCACCAGAGAAAGCCGATGTCATTCTTCGCACATCCGACGATGTACATTTTCACGTATATCAAGCACTCCTCATCATTGCCTCGCAGTTCTTCTACAACCTCTTGAAGGATGGTGCAATCGATTACCACGACAACCTCCCGCTCTACCAAGTCTCGGAGTCATCGTCCACGATGACGGTTGTCTTCCGCCTGTGCTATCCCATCAATATCGACGTCGTCGACTTGTTCGATAGCGGCGACCTTGATGAGCGAGTGCTGTCGGCATTGGACAAGTACACCATGGATGGTCCACGCGCGCGCCTACGTGAGCTCATCTCCACGTCAGATACCGCCATAAAAAGGCCGTTGCCAACATATGGGCTTGCACTCCGCCTTGGTTGCGACAATGTTGCGCGCGCGGCTGCTCGAAGGCTACTAGAGCTCGGCCCACTTGTGGAGCTTCCCCTCGAATCGGGTGAGCTAAAGATGATCTCGGCGTACGAGCTCAGCCTCCTGCTGAAGTATTGTCATGCGTGCGGTCTGGCGGCGGCGAGGGTTATTAAAATAGAAGCCAGCACGCTCAAGGCTGGGAAGGCGCTTTCTAAGGCGTCTTTTTCTATTTGGCCCTCTGGATCCTGCTCAGCATGCAGCGATGCTTGCGACTTGAAAATCATAACTCTTAAACCATCAATTCCGCGTCTTCATTCGGCGCATGACTGGTTTCGTTCCTTCCTCGACGACGTCGCTCCTATGCTTCGCGATAATCCCAGGAAAAAACTCTCAATCGACTTTATCGATAACGCACTCTTCAGAGTGAACCCGAAATGCCCTAGTCAGACGATGACAGGTATAAAAGCAGTCCTTCAAGCATTGGACGAAGACATTCAGTCGGCGGTTGATAAGGTGCACCATCTCGTCGTTATTCTTCATCCCCGCCTCGTGATATCAACTTTGTTTTCGATAGGTCTCGCTTCAAGTTGGGATAAAAGTGTTACTGACCTTGGACGAGTACCTCGCGAGTTTATAAGGTAAGCCAATCTCATTTCTCGCTCCTAGACGTGGTCCTCATAACTTCTTTGCTCAGATTAGGTTTCGAATTGGGTAGGTAGATGGATGTTACTGTATAGCATATGGAATGTACAACTCCCTATGAGCTTGCGCTAGAAAGATCAAGTGTGATGGCCAATTAGTACACGCACAAAGTTTAACCGAGGTCGAACCCGCAGAACATTGTTCAGCGCGTTTCGCTTCTCTCACTCAAACAGCGATGACCAACGATGACAGTTCCAAGATAGAGATAGTGACAGAAGATCCCGAGTGTGAGTCCTTTCGTGGACGTCCTATGGATGCTGATCCCAAACCTTACAGTTAACACTGCCGACGCAGACGTCTGTATCATCTCATCCAAGAACATGAGGTTCAAAGTGCACAGCACAAACTTGAAAACCCATACCACTGTATTTCTTATCATGCAACTTAACGTTGCGGCGGGTGACTCTGCCCATTTGACAGAGCGCGCAGAGGTCCTTCGCATCGTATTCAGATACATCTACCCAGAGGCCCCTCTTCCGAAACTCGGCCAGCTTCCTTTCTCCACTTTAGAAGAGGTAGCGATAGCGGCAGACAAATACATCAGTAAGTTCGGACCCGTCTGGTGGCGTCTGGCGGGGGTCACCGTCTGGCACCGCATGGTGCCATGCACACCATACCGGTACCAGACCATATCAGACCGTTATGCAGCCAGACTTGGTAGAGTCAGCCAGACACTGCCTAATTTTTTTTTGCTCTGACAAGTTAATGACCCACCACAAACACTTCTTGTATTGATGCCCGGCTCCTCGACATGGTGCTCGATGTCGTTTCCAATGTCGACGCTACCACGAGCAGACGCGCTCGGTTATCAAACCGGCCCGAAGCACATGGTCTGTGCGCAAGCACGCAATCGACCACGTGTATGTTGGTTTCAACGGCGCAAAATTCCTAAGTTCTTCCTCATCCCACCACCTCGTCTTAACCACAAGACGAGGGCTATCCTTCCACCACCACCACCCCCTCCTCGCGATCTCTGTGTCCATTACGGGTCCCAATGGCGATGACCCCACCGACGGACGAGTTGACGCAAGGGTTTCGGTAACGAGGACATGCACAACAACGACAATATCGCGGCCTGCACAAGCACGATGACTGGGGCGACGAATAGGACGACGGGACAGTGAGCACGATGGCAGGACGGCGAGTACGATGACAAGGATGGTGAGTAGACGGCAATGACAGCAGTAACAACGGCAAGGACAGCACGCACGACAACTATGCGCCTCGGATCCCGATTCCAGTCCCATCTGCGAGCTCGCTAGTGGCGCCGCGGCTCAAGGATGGTCTAGTGCGTCTTTCCTCTTTTCGTCGTTCATACCATTCACCGCACGGGGATGATCAGTGCCGCCAACGGAGCCTCTTGGTACATAATTTATGTCAATCCTCTGGTGCGAAGCGTCTCTTTCAGTTGTTCCGAAACATATATTGAACTGATCCGCATTGTACGACAGTCTATCAACAGGGCACTGCCTGCTATCGAGCACAAGCTCCGGACAAGAACTCAGCTGGTTGGCGGCTCGTGCTATTACGATCATATCAACTTGGCGAGTCCTTACCCGCTTTGTCGCATTCTGTACAGACCCTGTTTATAGCACTGGTACGGGTGACTGCGAGGACAGCGTGCCCAAACGTGAAGACCTGCGATCGTGATGATATCGACTACAAGATTAGCCGGGCACGACCAGGACAACAGCTCAACGCCTACCCATGTTCGCCGCGCATCATGCCCATACACCCGACTCCGGTGATGCTAGACTAATACTTCCACCACGGTATGT
>JADNYV010001001.1:0-10980 GCA_015501055.1 Mucidula mucida | reverse complement strand
AACGGCAGGTAGGCTATTTGGCACAGTCAAGATGAAGTCTATATCTTGCCACTTCCAAACGTCGTCGAACCATTGCTTCTTATAAGCCTCTCTCTTTGCTACCAGCGGCCAGTACTCCATTACGGATTTTTCGTAACATACTTCGACAAGGCCAGCGTACATCTCGTCCCGCTTGACATACCGGATCCACCAGACGTATAGCTTTCTTAACCAATGTGGCATCCCGAATATCAAGCGCGCTTGACGCATCCCGGGATCGTTACTCTCCCAGAATCTGATTGGCGCAGTGGCAGTCTTAATCGCGTCTGCGCACATCAACTGGAACGCAAGCTTTAAGCCCTCATATGGACTAGCGGGGTAATCGGGATAACCGTATGTCCGGCACGTTGAACTGAGTCCACGACGAGTTCGAGAGCCGTGCACATGCCGGTGATGGTCGCACGACCCCGTCATCCCACATCACACCAAACCGAAGGGTCTTGTTCGAAAGGTCGACCGTCCTCCACGGGAAGTTCCAAACACTCGATAATTTCATGAATACAGCAAAAAGTCTCGATATAGAACTTACTGTATGTTCATATTCCCAGGGCTTCATGCTTACGATGGCTTTCCAAAACGTCTCGAGATCCTTCAAGGTACGCGCCATGGGCGAATACACCGCTGGTACCCCTTCCTGCCCTAGAATGCTTGTGGCGCTGCCCATCTTGGCATCCTTCCAGTCGAACATTTGATGGTATAGACACCCGAGTAATGTGCGGGTTATCCTAACGGAGCCTGCCACATCAGAACCAATACCAATTCGTGCACCACCATAAGCCAAGAGTGCGGCTTCACCGCCAGAGGAGCCTCCAGGTGTATATGCCGGGTTATGTGGATTCTTAGCCACGCCAAACAGGTCTGATGCAGATTCGAAGGACAGAAGGGTTATGGGGATGTTGGTTTTAACGAATGGGACGGCACCTGCGTCTCGAAGAAGTTTGACAATCGTAGAATCCGTAGTCAGTGGCTTTCCGACCCATGCAGATATGCCGCAGGTTGAGTCCCAACCTGAGATGCCGATTGTCTGAATGCATGGTTAGAATTGCAGTCATACATGCAGCTAAGAACAAACATCTTTCAAGCTCACCGGGACGCCTGCGAGTGGGCCGTTACGATTGCATTCCTTTGCCCATGTCTGAGCCGATGAGATCATGATCTCGGTCAGGCAGTTAGTCGCGCGATGGGCTTCTAGAGACTTCTTGCCGTATGCAATAAGAATGTCGCTCTAAGGAAACAGTTACGGCGGTATAGTATCAGCACTGATAAGAGGACAACTCATTCAAGTCGCGTACAGGATCTCTTTCACCTTTTTGCACGCTCGACACGAGCTCAGAGATCGGCAAGTTCAGAATATGAACGTCGGCAGAGGAAAGACTTTGATGAAAGACATCGGGAAGTGCATTGATAGCGATTATCTGCTCCTGTTGTTTGACGCGACTAGACGAGAACAATCAAGGCAAAGATCACTAGAGACGGTTTGCTTGACTTGCCATGCCTTCCAGTGGGGAATGAAGTCAAATATAGGCCACATGGTGGTAGAGATAGACAGGGTAGATCCTCTAAGCGTGGACGCTATTATATCGCTGCTTCGTTTCTCACGTTCAAAGTCTTTCTCTGGGCATTGATTAATGATGTTCGTTCCTCCTCACTTGCGGCTGCTCCTACGAATCATGTTTGAATTTCAGTACGCATGACCAGATAGTGATGATTTGTGGTCAACCGACTAGAACATTAGGGTAAATACTTATGAGAAAGAATTCATAATTTACAACACAAACCCCGAAAAGAACGGGACAAAACAGATAATCAAATCCTTGTTTTGTATCACTTGGTAATGGCGGTAGAGATCGTCCGCCTCGCACTCTTCCTGCAGGTGAACCTCCAACGAGACCGGATGATGGCTCCTGTCCTCCATCTCCTGGGTCGTATTCAGGCGGAGGTGCATACATCGTCTGCTCACGTATCTGGTCCATCTCCCTCCGTAGACTCTCCACCTCGTTCCTCAGTCTCTCTGAATCACCACCGCTCACAGTGCTCCCTGTTTGAGACGGAGAAGTTACAGAAGTTCCACCCGGCGACCACGGATTATGCATGGTAGATGCGCTAGGCGCATTGCGCTTGTGGTTTGGCTGTATCGCTGGAGGTTCAAAAGGCTCCACATGGTATTGAGGCTCGTATGCAAGAGGTACTCTTCCACTAGAGTTCGAGGTGCCGCTGACAATAGGGTGCGCGAGTAATTGGGTATCTGAGCCGGGAAAGCTGTTGTCATGAAAGCTCTTGAAGTGCTGTTTTTCCGGCTCTCTCGTCCTTATTCGTCGCCTGTAGAAAAAGACGCCCGCGGCTGCCAGACCTAGTATTGCGAGTCCTCCCACAACTCCACCGGCGATGGCGCCAGTGCTGCTAGATGACGAGCTACCACCAGGACCATCAGCACGACTTGAACTATCCGACCCTCCAGATGGAGTTTGACGTTCTAAGCTACAGAACAGTCAATTACAGTCTAGGTGACCAACCAGAATATTCCTCACGAACCTAAGTGCCAGTAGCGAAAACAAGGCACCTTGCGCCGGACTGTGCGATGTCCTCAGTGTCAGTCGCTGGATTGGGCAAGCGGGGTATTCCACTTACCTCGCCACACCTCCGGTAGTGGTGCCTTTAGCAATGTCATATGTAGTCGGAAACACGCCTGCGGTAGCATTCGACAACATCTTCGCGAATACACCTGAGATGAGATCATCTCGAAGTGACGCATCTGAGGTAGCACCAGCCACAAACATCGTCCAAGCTAATGGCAGAATCAGAATGTGACCAATAAAGTACGCCTACGAACACATACTAGACTTGGCGTCATTGGATATTGAGCTGTCATACGCGATTCCATATGCACCACCTGGCTAACCATTAACTCGTTTTCAGCGTAATACGAGAGCAGCACCAACCGTCAGACGCCAGTTTTGAATCATAAAATGAGTCCTGTGCACTGTAAAGCTAGAAGTAACTTAGTCGAAGTGCTCCAAGTCGTTGAACAAAGAAGTACCGATTCATTGATAAGATTTGTTCCAAGTATACGATCGGCGTAGAGGTTGTAGATTAGGCCCCAGGACGAGGAATCTCCGTAACCAGAAACGATATGTCCATCAACAACTGCGCTACTAATCCATTCATTGATATAGGATGTGGCATTGCCCTTGATAATAGATTGATTTAAGACACCATTGATGGCCGCAGTGAAGCTCACTCACTGAATACGAAGCACTATCATTGCTCTTACCGAGAGCGTCTGCGATCTGGGCCATGCACTTGATACCAATGATGCCCTTCAGTCCAAGGTTGGCATTGTCGATGTCATCAGCGTCCGTGCTGTAAGCATGGGTCAGCACTTTCTATCAGATATGGGCCGGACTTACAATCCGGAGGGCGTAGCTTTTGTGGATATCAGATAGTCTGCCCACGTTTTGAGCAAAGAGTACTGCAAACGGCGTAAGTCTGAGCTGCAAGAAATCGACGAGAATTATGCATACATAGGACTTGATCAAAGACGCGTCTCCTGAGATCGTGGCATGCGCCCATACCATAAAGAGCATGTCACCACTATCTACAAAAATATTTGTCAAGACATCCTCAGGAAGACGGTCGAACGTACTCTCGACTGATCTATCAACTGGAGGGGAGAGATGTGCCGTGGCCGTGGGGAATGACTCGCCTATTGGCATAACCGTGAACACCCAAGCTTCGATGTATCAGCATGAAAGGCACATACCCATATCAGGCATCGCGTAGTTCGCCCCGGTAATCTTGTCCCTCTGCAAGCGAAGAAGGGGTTCTAACAGGTAACCAGCCCAGGTCGCGTTGATGGTCAAGAACGCCGGAAAAGACGCGTACATTACGTCTACTGGATTGACGCGTCTGAATCCCGTTGTGAGTATAGGTTAAATAGAACGGCGCGCGAAGACTGACTGAGACACACCCAGATCTTTCATGAAACTCATGATATCCGACTGGTTCCAGTTCCCGTCCGAATCCTTGCTCACCGTGATCTCGACCCCCGCCATTGCCTGTCGAGCAGCTACCGACATCACAGTAGCATATTCATCCGAAATCTCCTTTGCTGCAGACATGAGCTTGTTGTCGAGGGCAACAGCCCGATCCCGTGCATTGTCGAAGTCTGAGACGAACGCGGTAACAGCATCACCGACGTTGCTGTATTTGGTCCAGTAGTAGGCATGACGATCCTGAGTCGTGTACTTGATGCTGGGATCCCGTGTAAGGCCAAGCGCCCACATTACGGACTCTGAGGTACTACTGATAGTGCCAAGGTCGAGTGCAAATGAAAAAGTAGGAAATGCCCTGTAAAGGCTATGAGAGAACCGCCAAGAAGCCAGCAACCCTGATACATACTTGCCAATGGCCCGGGAATTCGTATCCTCACTATTTTCCAACGCCTTGTTCTTCGCCCATTGAGGGCGAGATACAGCCGCGTCGCCCGTGCGATATGTTGCTCCCTTGCCCTACGCCGGTGTGTCAGTAACCAACGGTGCGGAAGGTTGTAGCAAGTGTACGTTAGGGAAAGCATAATGAGGGTAGTATCCTCGGCAATGTCGCTAACTTCCTTCATCGATGAAGGTTTCGAGAGCGCGGCGCGGTGTATGAGAAGAGACGACGACTTGATTGTAGCCCATTCGCATTGACTATCCAAGTCGTTCGAAAGCCATTCTAAGGAAGTGTTCGAACACAGGCTTCAGATGTAAAGATTCGATAGCTACCTCCTGTAACGTCCGAATAGAATTGGATTGAGTGTTGCGAGCCGTCCCGGCTCTTTGCGTCAATGTAGAGGTATGTGAAAGGGAGGGACTGGAGAATAAGGTCCTCAGGCTTTTGTCGTTGATTAAAATCATTAACATTAACATTGGAAGAGGACGTACCTCTATTGGGCTGAGAAAAGTAACAGTGACATCCATAACACCAGCTTGAATAGTCAAGATACTTCTGGTAGGAGTGATTTCAACATTCGTTAAATTGGTATTGGTCGTGTTGCTTCCACCGCCGCCGAAAAGCTGCAGATTGACACCATCGACCATAATCCATGCATCCCAGGCTACTACCTGAAGGAAGTTCAACATATTCCCATTTCGAGCAGAGAAAAGCGTACGTGTCCCAAGTTCCAAAACTGAGGCCAGTCGTTCGCATGGTTCCGTCCAGTCTCAGTTCGAAGGTAGCTGTTGAAGTATGGGGTTCTCACAGCCAGAGGAATGGTAGCAGGCCATAGTTGAGCAAGAGCCGAGGATGAAAAGAGCGTAAGACACGCGACTGTCAGCACAGCGACGAGCATCGAGGTGGAAGGGACCAAAGCCGTGGTGGAAGAAAGCCCGGCAGGACCACGATGATGTTGATTGAGTCCATCAAGCTGATCCGGGCGTGGCATCACCACGAGCAGATTTGGATTCATTCATTGGAGCTGTACCTGGTAATTCCCGTTCAATCTCTCCAGCGCTCAGCCTCCGAGGTGGAGCTCACGGCCTTGACTCTCTGCAGTTCTCTGCCTGCGGGTAGCAGTCCGACGGTCCTTCCGGTGCTGCTCTTTGCCTTTCTGAGATTTGTTCCGCCAACCCTTTCCTATTATTCTGACCCTGCGCATTGCCTGGAGTGCTGGACGACAATCAGGGAAAACCTTACAAACGGAACTCGTTGCGGCTGACTACGGGAGACTAGGAAAACCTTACTCACTGGAAGTCGCGTCGACTCTGCGTCCCGCCGCTATTTTCTGATAGTGCAACTTTCTCATGGCCGTGCGACGCTACTTGCAGTCTGGTCGGCGTACGAAGTCGGGATCATGATGCATGTATCATTGTCATCAGATCACTCCCGTCAGTCCGATGCTGGTCCGATGTGGCCCGAAGCTCGTTCAATCACTTGCGCCATAAACTTGGACGTCCATTGTATCAGCGCCTCAGGGAACAGCTTACTAGGATCATGATAAACGTCTTGAACACCGATACTGCCTTATTTATACGCCATGGCCAGCCGAATGTCGACTCTACCGGCTTCTCTTATTCCTCTTTCACTACACCTCGTTTATGGCATGCTTTGAACCTGTAACGCTAAATTCTCTGATCTGCTAGTCAATGTTGGTTATTTAGTTTCGTTCTGTTGGTCTAAAGATTTGCGCAGCTTGGATTTGCTCTTCCTCTACGTTGCGTTGTACTCGAAATTCGATCTGCCCAGCTTCCCATCGTAGCGCCACAACACACAGCCTCCGACCTCGTCGAGCGCGAGTCAGAACTCAAAATGTGCGTCCCCATACATGTGCTACCAACCTCCTTGGTCCGTGTCAGACTGCCAAATGCTCTGTCTTGAAAATTTTGCCCCGCGGTAACTGATTTGACGGGCCTTGTGGACATAGCGGCAGCTGAAGTGAGGTTAGGCTCAGTCTCTTGCGCCACCGCCACCGCCACCTCTCCAGAGAAGTCTGCAAGGTACGTCAGTCCGTGAAATTATGTCATGAGCCGTACCCGTGAAATGGGAGTCGCAGATTCTGACATACTCATCTAAGAGCAGTGCCACAGACTCGGAAGGTTAGAAGCCGGCTATTGAATTTCAACAGTGATCAGTAGAGTGCAACATGGAATATATGGTTAGTGGCGCATCGCGTAGATAGCAGTATCATAATGGTCGTTAGATCGTTTCTTGTGTCTAGAATGTAGAATAGCTGTCTAGTGTCGTCGCAAGTGAAGGTTAGGTTATCAATAATGTTAACTGTTCTTTAGCTCTTTGAGGAACCTTATAACATCCTTGGCTACATCCTCGCCCTCACTACCTTCTCTCTCGATTCTATTGTCCGCACCTTCTGCCTGGTCTCTCCCACTAATGACTGCATAAAATGCCGCCAATTCCGCGGCATTCTCCACCATACCATCGATCCTCTCCCGTCGTTGCCCACCCAGTCGATCTAGAATAATGATTTGGTTGTCTTCGCTCCCTTTCATGAGCAGCCCAAACAGAACGGAAAGGTGCCCAAGCAGGAACGATGCGTCAGCGGAAGCGGAGAAAGGCTCCGGATCAAGCTCGGTTTTCACTTGGGGGTCGACGGGCAGAAGCTGGTGTAGATACACTTGCACTAGAACATTCAGTGCACTAGTAGGCTGCGAACATGTACACCGCGTCAAACAGGCCGTGCATGACGGATCGAGGAGAAGGTCCCGTAGTACGTCCTTCGCCTCATGCACCGATTGCACCAAATTCGTGAACAATCCAATGCCAGACACAGTCGGTCGAGAAGTTGCGCGTCCTCCTCATTAGCGTGACAATCTTGCTCTCTTTTCACTTTCGCCTTCTCGTGGCGAAGGGAATCTGCCCTTGCAATTGTACGCATAACAAACAGCGGGCCAGATTCATGCTTCAGAACTTGCCGACACCACTGTTCGTCACCGTGCGTCAGGCTGACGAGGACACGTAAGATCATATCCATACAGTCGTCGCCCTGTAGTGCCGCCTCATTCTTTACCGCGAACGAAACAAGGCCAGGCAGGAGCCACTCATCTCGGGCATCCTCAAGGAGCCCACGGGACTGGTCGTCATCCATTGACCTAAGAGATAACTGTCTAGCAGTCGAAGGAGGTTGCGGGTGGTGTCGATAGCTTTCTGCGAATGGAGGTGACTACGGAGAGAGTCCAATAGTGTTGGGACATGGGCAGTGGATAGAAATGTAGGTGGGAGCGCGCAGAGAGTATAAGTCACCATAAGAGGTGTGGATAAGGGTGTATGACGCGGAAAGAGTAACATTTTCCGAATACTGGAATGGATGGATTTCAACTGCAGAATATGTCAGGAAAGAAGACAGCGGAGAAGCTATCGTACCAAAGATAAATCATTCTTCTTGATACCTATGTTGCGCAACGGTCCGTCGGGCAGTTTTTCGCTATCAAAAATAGCCAGAGGATCATTGTTTCCGTTCAAGAGACTGAACAGTGTTGCAGAGAATTGAGAAACACTAGAGCCACTAGTAGAAGGCACATTAGATCGCCGAGCAACATCAGCAAGTGAGGTAGCGTCGCGAGATATAACCGCAGCAAAGAAGGTGAATATGAGATCGTAGAGCTTGTCCGCTCCGGTGCCAACATCGGTTTCCATGAAGGCGTCCCATGTCTGGCCAATAAAGTCTGCAGCTTTGGCTTTACGGGAAAATTCGATATCACCAAGATGGTTGGCAATATCCAGGGCACTGAACGACAGTCAGAAAGGAGCAGACAAAAAGGAGACGCGTACCTTGTTCGACGCAGACCAGCACCGGCATCCTTATCCATTCCTTCCAAGAGATATCCCACTTCATCCAAGAAGCGTTGAGTCTCCCCCTTGTGCTTCAGCTCGGACTGGCTCTTCAACGGATTTATCTCTGGTCTCCGAGGTTTGCCTTTCTTTGGAGAAGTAGATGGTGTGGACACATTTGAGTTGATTCCTGACGCCACAGACGAGAACGGGTCATCCTCTGAGATGTCGATACCCCACCGCTCCCGAAGGACGGAATAAGATTCTCGAGTAAGCGTAGGGTCCTCGGTTGTGCCCTCGACTGGTAGCGCGACGAGGAAAGAACGGGATTTGCCGGCATATGTGCGCTTGGACGAGGAGCTACGCTTTGGCAAGGATGGCGGCGAGAAGCTCAATGCTGGCAACGGTGCCGGCGGAGGACTAGACGCAGAGGCCGACGGTGACAGGATGATCGGCAAGGAGGGCGTGCGACTGGAGAAGCTAGAGGACGGACTGTCACCACTCTCGATGGACGACTCTGTCTTTGATCGTCCGAGCATGCGCTTGGCCACCTTTCCTGGCGACGCTGAGGGCGAAGCGGGTGTTGTGAGCTCGCCGAATATCTGCGAAAGGTCGCGTGGTATTTGGTTGGAGATGGCGGAGGCGCCGGCGCCGGCTTTGAACGTTTTCTGGAGTCTTCATCGCTTTCTGTGTCGTATCCAGCCTTGCGTTTCGTGGCTTGAGCGTGTTGGCGCCCATATTTCCTCATCGTTGAAGGGAAAGGAAATTATGACCACGTGATGCAAGCGCGTATAATCCCGTAACCATCGAAGTTGAAGAAGCACCACCTTCGCGACTAAGTATGTTTTCATAATATGTTTCATATCATACCAAACTAGCTGCTTGCCCTTCCTATGCTTTCCAATCCTAGAACTCGAGGACTAGTCAAAATCCGTCATGTCTCTGCCTCGGTCAAGTTATGCTGCCTCCGAAACTAGCAACCCCTCTCATCTGCTAAGTACCGAACAAAATAATCAACGAGGCCTCACCCGACGACAAAATATCATTACTGCACAACGATATATTGATGATGACGCCGCCACACAAGCAATTCCTGTCGCTTCGAAATTTGCTGATGCACACGATCGGCGCCCTTTCCTCTCCAAGTACGACGCCATTTTCCCTTCATTGGCAGCCTTTGTCAGTGAGTGTCTTATCAATCCCTTTTTTGACCGCCGACTCCATATAAGGTTCCAATGAGCATCTCGTCAATCATCACATTCTCTGAAACTCGTCCCATTCTCTCTCAAATATGCCTTCTCAGCTTGTAGCTATCATCTTCGGCGCTGGACCTGATGTGGGCGATTCCGTAGCAGACGCCCTTGTCAAGCAGGTCTACAAAGTCGCTGTCGGATCGCGTAACCCGAAACGCGATAACGTGCCAGAAAGGTTCTATCCTTTCACCGTTGATTTTACCAAACCTGACAGCATCAAAACTGCTTTCCAAACGATCATCACCGAAATCGGCCCTCCTAACGTTGTCATCCTCAACGGCACGTATAGTCTCATTGAACTGGGTTGTATACAAATCGAATATTTGTTTCCTTAGATTCTTCACTCGAGCCTACCGATGCTGAAGACCCAATTTCCCTGCCTCTTTACGCATACATCCATGGCCAATTCCGTCACCACCAGCGTCTACCTCACTGCCCAAGAGCGTCTTTTCGTTCGCCAATCCACAGGGACTGTTCGTCCAAAAAAGAGTCGAAGCATATCTTGCGGAGCTCTTGCACAATGTCTACGCAGAGGATGGCATAAGGTGTGTGTCCTCCTGCTTCAGTTGGGCCTAAACTACATTGCCAATAAGATCCCACTACGCACATCTCATCTCCGCCGAAGTGACAACCCGCCACCCGCTGAATTCGCCGCTAGTGGTTCTGCTCATGCAAAAGCGTACTCACACTTGATCAACGTGTCAACACCGGAATATCGGGACTACCTACAGGCAGCCTGAGGCTTTACCTCACAATTACTGTACTCTGTGCGCTGACTTTTACATCTCCAGGTTCACAAAAGGATGGCAAGAAATATCCATGTTAATTCGATGTGAGCATCACATGTGCATTCTGTCTGCCATCCGTCCGTATTTTGGGATAGACATATCTCCCCATCTCTGCCTGAGTCAGGCGTCATGAGGTGAAAGTGATGCAAATAGCATTGCCATTTTCTTTGAGATCATCTCCTCGTCGTCCTCTAAGTCCTGGTATCCAGGCCAACAAATTGTGCTTAAAATGTTTGCCCGTTGCCAATACTCGACGTTCTTAGGCCCGTTGAACCGTGCATATTCTAGATGCCAGCGGTTCACCAGTATTCGATTCGAGTACCTCTGGCGAAGTGATTGATATCAAGTCTACCGCACCTTGGCGTAAGTATGACACTCACTCAGACGAAACACGCACCGGCAGCCGTTAACACGAATCAGATCAGATTAGAAAACGAATGGAGCTTGAGGGTTTCAAATTAAAGATTTTGGAGTTTCCAGTCTGAGTCTAAGTACGCCAACACATTCCGTCAGTAATCAATATCTCTAAGACTAAGGTAGGAGACATCGGTTTTTTCGCTCCTAGTCCTACAAGTTGAATGGGCGCCAAGCTCTAGGCAAGAAAGTTGAGGCCGTCGCGATCGCCGGCAGCCGTCACG
>JADNYV010001000.1:0-10981 GCA_015501055.1 Mucidula mucida | reverse complement strand
GCGGGTTATCCGGACCGAATGCTCCGAGGCAAGTGCCGGCGGCGACGACACGCAGCCGGCGCTCATGCTCATTTCTATTCTCGACCTCTCTCTTCGGCTGTTCTCTTTGGCTTTCTTTTCCTTAATTGCCTGCAGACCGCATACGCCCCTCTAAATGTTCTCTTTCTTGCCGTTGACAGATTTCTTTCAGTCTGGTTGCCTGTTACCTGCATGCGCTGAGACTGAGGAATTACTGGGACTCGTGTCTTCGCTCTCTGCCCCAATGGAGGATATGACGTCTGTGCTACAAGTTTATTGGCTCCTACAGGTGTACCCTTGACCAACAATCGAGACTTGTCTCATATTTAACTCCTATTCACCATATTTGTGCTCGAGGAGCCAACAAGTCTTCCGGGGCTTAAAATCACCGGAGGAAGGGTATAAAAGCCTTGATTACTTGGCGTGTTTTTCTTACTACCGAACTATAATCATCCAAACTTGAACAAAACACTCAAATTCACATTCGTCAACATGGCTTCTTCTTCGCACATGCTTTATCTCAACGGCGCGGAGAGTTATTGCGCCCTCTGCGACGTGTATCTCCTTAACTGCAAGCAGAGGACGGAGCATATCATCAACTCCTCCAACCATCCGGAGTGTTGCAAGTGCGGCCGGCGTTTCTTGAATCGTCAGGCGTTACAACAGGTAAGCTTCGCGGCTCGGCTTCAGCAGCGTAGCCAACATGCATTTCAAAGCACTATGTTAATACTCTCAACCACTTCTACTGCGGTCTCTGCGACAAGCACATGAAGTCGCCAGGCGGCTTTCGGGTGCATAATGAACACTTCCATCCCTGCGACATCGACTATGACAGTGATGAAGATGACGATGACCATAGCGATGATTTGGATGATGATTGGGAGGATGAAGAGGCCAAAAGCCGGTATCCCGATGAAGCCTACCCGCCCACCGACCCCATCGAAGACGCATCTGTCGAAGATGATTCTCTCGCTTTTGAAGATGTCGAGTATCTTTCGTCGCCTCCCTGCATAGTAAGGGCAATATCCTGTTCTGTTTGAATGCGGCGCTGATTACTTCTTTAGACATGCACACCAAGCCATGAATCTGACACCGAATGCGACGAGGAGGAGGAGGATGCGGAAGCCGAGCCTGTGTGCTGTCCGATGTGTGATGAAGAGAAGTCGATCATGTGTGCGACTGCCTGCGGGCACGTTTTCTGCGTTAGATGCGTCACCGCTGCTATCAAATACATTGGTGTCTGTCCGATATGCGAAGCAGAAGCTCGGGAGGACCAGTTGCGGAGAGTTTACATCTCCTAGGTTACTCCATTGTCAAAGTCGTTACCGTATGTTATCGTCTGATCTTAGCACTCAGTTGTCGCATTGCTATCAATCACATCTATCTCATTTGAGAACGGTGTTAGTCTGAATCTCCGGAGTCCTTCTATAAAACAACGTCTCCAGCAAGAAATTCTTTCGCAATTGGTGAGGTCAAACGGCATGATAGATGTAGTCCTGGAGCTTATCGTATGATTGCATGGGGCCTCGCTTTTACGCCACAGGACTCGGTGATATATTGAGAGGGGGGGATTGGGCGGCGTTCTCTATGATTTGGCCATGACATTCTGGAGAAGAGCACGGTATATTGTAATATTATGGCTATGACGTGGGTATAGGACCAAGTTTATCTGTAGCCTAGTATACATCATCGAGTAACATCTCCGTTCGAGTTGTTGGAGGCTGGTCAAAAACTTGATAGCTGTAGCATTCGGCGCTTGGAGTATAAGCAAAACGGAATCTTCCCCTTTGGACGCCAAGTACTGGGACGATTGCTGAAAGGCTGAAAACGGCTTTTCTTCTGGTAATCCTTCTTGCCATAATTTCGCGCCCCGGTTGATGACTTCGAGCCGCATGTTGTCGCATTCACCGCGCTGGACCTCCCAGCTGGAATAGTCCAAAATGACTGCCAACTCCCCTCTGTAGGTGGTAATCTGACGGCAAAATCCTTCGTTTTCTCGGAAGTCTCGGGTTGCAAGCCACAACAAGAGTTCTTCGTCTAGCGGCGGTATTGGTGTTGTATACAGTCGGCCGTCTTCTGTCAGATATGAACAATCAGCCTCAAACATCAAATATGGGGGTACAGTAAAGGACAAACCTCGCTCTCGAATTCTGTTGGTGCAGTACGTCCCATGTCGGGCCTTCCAGTCTACGCGCTGACATTCATATGAACAGTACGCGACATGTTGGCAGCCAGAACAGCGTCGAGGTGCTCGGTTCGGGAGACTTTTTGGAATCGCATTCATGCACTACAACGCGAGTGAGTATATGCGCAGTCAGTCAAAAAGGGTATAGTACGCAGGCGTTTCCACAATCAAAGAAAGACCGCTTCTTCAAAGTCTTCATTAAGCGCAATTGGGTCACAACCCTGCAGCGCAAGGTCAACCACGATTTAGCAAAACCATCCTCTTCGTCCAGTTTCTGCTCCAGTCTCCGGCTTTCAATTCGTCGTAAAGTAGTCGGGCAGGCCCGCAGTATCGAGCGGTAAATTAGGTGTGACGAAACTATAATCACAATCAGACGGGGTGAGTCCAATAAGGCTGTGGCATATTCGATAGTACAGCGAAGCCGGACGTGGGCCAGCAGCACGGCCTCCAAGAGGCGACACTTCAATGAAGTCTCCATTTGAATAAAACTTGGGTTTCCTATGCAACATCATGAGTGCGAATATGGCTCCCTTTACCAATTCATTTCGAGTATACACCCGACGTTCTGGCCTTGCAATCGGAGTCCTAGGTGATGTAAGCCGGAATAAGAGGGTTATCAAGAGAGGGATGAAGCCATCTACAGCCATCTGATGACACATAGAGTCCTCCTCCGTCGCAAGTAACATCAGTCCGTGAAGCGAGTTCAACGAACCAAAGCCTATCTCGGTTTCTGACAGAACATGGAAAAGCGATATGCGTAATGCGCGAGATACGTCGGAGGAGCGACAGGAGAACATTTCTTGAAACACTGGGTGACTTTTGGGACCCTGGGCTTTGAAAATCGACAGTGTCAGGACGTTCAACAATGACCAAACAGGCAAGGAGAACGCGGACGGTGAACTGGCCGAATGCAGCCAGAGACGAGTAAGGTTACGAATGAAAACGATGGTTGTCGAGTCATGAACCTTGAAGGCATCAGGAAACGCTTCCTGAATTACGTGGGCCTCGCCGAAACTCTTCCAGCACAGGGAAGAATGCCGTGAAACCTGCTACACTCTGAATGAAAAAAGAGGTTGATAATGTGGGAGATCCACTCCTTCATGATGGGCAGGAGACCTTCCAAGTCGTAAATGAGAGAAAGACGTGTTTGCATAGGATCCGTGGGTTTGACCTGGCGCAGACCAATTGTCAATAGTTCAAAGCTGGCCAAAGCACCGTCAATGAAAGGCGCGGAAGCGGGACCAGTCACGAGTAAGCCCCGCCTGTCCAGCAGTCGCTTCACAGTATCTATGGTATCTTTCAGATGAAGATTTTCCGAGCGCGTCAGATATACGAGATCATGGATTGCGTTTGGCGAGCCTCACAGACATGCCGTTGTCAGCGCCAAAAGAAGATGAGTCTACTACGCGTGCATTGTCACTCTGAGTCTTACGCTAATGTGGGTTGCTAAGGACGCGGGCGGCGCAGCCATGGGTCTGCAACCTCGTTCAAATCGTTCTATAAGATGGGCGGGACTAAAAAAGGGAAATGACGATCATGTGCCAATCGCGTGCGCGAGGAAATGACATAAGCTGTCTCATTTCTCTTTTCAACGGTCATTGCGGATCAAGCTAAGCCTTTTAGCGATGGACAGAGAAAAAATCCAGGATTTTGTTGCCCAACATATGACATCTGAAGGACGGTGTGTACTCTTTCCGTTATCCTCAAAGTTACTTACAGGCGTCTAGTCCTTTGGAAGAGCTTAAACGATCAAAGGGCATACTGAAAGGCCAAGAAAGTCTCCGACTGCGCCAATTCTGCACGTCAGAATGTATGATACCTGCTCGAGATCTGGATGACTACGGCCGCTTGCTCTCCATCGCCAAACTTGAGCTCGTCCAGGCGGAAAACTTGCGCCGCGTCGAACTCCTCAAACAGAACAAACCCGCTTCACAGGAAGATTCGACATTGATACAGAAGGAAGTGGCCGCAGAGATATACAAGATGAGGTGGGGACTAACGGAAGTTCCGGTGTTCAACTTGCTTGGCTTGTTCATGCTCCTCTGCCCCGACAAACGGAATGCGTATATGCAAATAGCCAAGTATCTCATCGACACGGTGCTCGTTCCAGTCGACGCGCCAGATCTTTCAGGAACCCGCGCGCTCTCTCATACAATTTCAACGAAACCGGCACTTGATCTGGAGTATGCTCAGTTGCTTGCTGCCGCGGGCGGTGACGTGAATGCACGTAACCGATACGGGACCACCGTGGCATCCGAGATTGTGCAATTATGGAAGCCGCAGGATTGGGAAGTAGTGAACCGAGCTACGGTGGCATCGGAGTGGTACCTCTCACATGGCGGTAACATCGATATCGCGGATGGAGACGGAATGACTGTCAGGAAGATGCTGCAGACTCTCAGTCGATTTTCTTCAACCGCCTCTATTCAGAAAGTCGTAACAAAGGAGGAACAGCGTAGGAAGAGGTTGGGGGATAAGTGCTGCTCGTTATGTGGTCGCGCGGAGGATTCCACGACATTGGCACGCTGTACGAGATGCAAATCCGCTCGCTACTGTGTTGCATCAATGCGAGAATGTCAGAAATGGGACTGGCCTAGGCATAAGAAATTATGCAAAGCTTCGACTTGATTACTCTCTCTGTACGTTTCAAAGAAATCTCCCTTGTTCTTGATGCAAATGTTTTTCTCGTGCTCCACAGATCACTGTATATATTAGGGCATCTTGTACGACGGCTCCCAGATGCTAGATGAAAATACACTTGGTTCCCCAACGTTTCCGGCTCGTACCGTGCCACTGACATTATCGATCAAGCAAAGCGTTGTCTCGTGCTAAGGGTCTTACCTTGCTGTTGTTCCGCTTAAAAGCCCCGGAACCGACACTTACCAAAGGAGTCCTGGTCAATCACTTTCCAATGCGTGGACTGCCTCGGAGGCATGAGAGGTGGACACGGATGGCATCGAGTTGTCCGGACTACTTGATAGACGTGTAACTACTGAGGACATGGATGACTGAGACTTTACTCCACGATGTGAATGGCCGCGAGGCGTGTTCAGTGACATATTTGGCTAGCTGATGATCAGATCAATTCACGAGCATAACAGTCACCGAGATGTACCTCGCGTTCTAAGCTGACTGCCTGCTTATTTAAAGCCTATCACCATCGACCAGGCTCGTAATCGCCATGCGCACGACAGACCGAGTTCTCCTTCTCCTTGACGTTCAAGTTGCCAGTCTGCTTCCGCCTCCTAATGGAGTGCCCTCTTCTGCTGTCCTTGGTCCCAACATCTCCCAAGTCCTCGAACACGCTCGGCAGGCCAAACCAGTCCCGTTAATCGTGCACGTTCGCAATACAGGGGACTCGGGAGACCCCGACGAACCGAACACGCCAGGATGGCAGCTCGCCTTTCCGCCGCTACCAGGCGAGCACGTTATCGATAAGCGGAAGAACAACGCGTTCACGGGAACAGAGCTGGGAAATCTTATACACCCTGATGCTGAAATCATTGTCGCTGGATTACATTCCGACTTTTCGTTGAGGGCTAGTAGGTGTCTCGTCAGCGATCTCTCAGACATTCCACTCACACGCGCTATCAGCGTGCAGTGCAGCTCTCGATCGAGGGAATGAGGTGTTACTCGTTCGTGGGGCCCATGGGACGTATGACCGGCTGGAGGTCTTGTACGGAGGTGGTATAACGCCTGCCGCCTCTGTCGCAACGGAAATTGAGGACGAGCTAGAAGAAGCGGGTGTCCACATCTTCGAGATGAAGGATATACGCGAACTGTTTCGTGATCGCTAGTATTACCATCGGTGCTGCCTTCACCTTTGCCTTCGTTTACGCTTCCATTGCTACCCGTTCCAATACTACTAAATGCTCCTGATCCAGCGCTGGACTCGTCAACACCGTTTGGGGCAGTCACACGGAATAGTACGGCATCAAATGCAGGTTCGTGACCCAGGGCGCCTTGCAGTGAACCATGAGTTTGTTCAAGGTCTTTTCGACTTGTCCACATCCACATACACGAGCGCTTTTTCGACATTGAAACTCCCCGTCTGCCATCGAGGACGCCACTGTCTGATGAATCGGGACATATCGCGCGAGATTCACGTCACTGAACCTTGAAATAGCTTGACAATGAATGCCTCTGCGTTACTGCGGCTGATTTGACGATCCCTTGAAGTGAGACAAGGGGTGCTCGGTCCGCGTACACCGAATGTCGTTCTGTACCTTCATTTGTGCCCAAGGTCCGTGGATGAGAAATATGCCTTTATAGCCAAACATGATCGCACTGTCATGTGAGTGCTCTGCATCCCTTGCGTGCCCTCGCCCTCATTAATTGCGCCACAGATCGCGAAAGAGGCATCCCATCAATTCAGCGCACTCATTGACCAGCCTACTTGTCTTCTTCATTATTTTGTCTCGTGGTACGCGCGCTTGTGTGCGTCAGCACTTGCAAGTTGTATCTTATACTGAACGTGCTTCCATAGAGCTCAGGCCGTCACGCATCCTAACCACTTTCAACGATCGGACGATCGACAAGTTCGCGTCGTATATGAGTATCCATTGTCAACGCTCCTTTAGAATATGTTTACGGTTCATTCAGCGACGTACCAACTCTCTCAACACGACAGCACTGGTCAGGTCGCACATTATCATGCTAAGCAGCGAGCATCTCCTCAGGCTTTTAGAAGATGAGATCGTACACGCTCCCCGTCCAGGCGGCTCGAGTTAACGACAAGATAAAATATCACTTTCCTTGCGCGAGGCTTTTCCGTGTACATAGCGAATAAACAAAAACCGTGCAACTTGCAAAAGTTTGATAGCTAGGGTTCATGTCCACTGTTGCAGATGTTCTGAATTCCGACATACATACACATAAATTCACTTCTCCCCTAACATACACTTTTAAATGCCCAAGAGCGGCCTATGCTTGGCCGACTTCTCTTCCGGCTCATCGAAGATGTTGATATCCCACGTCGGTTTCGAATAGAGGTAAGGAATGTTAAAGCGCGTGTGCTCCGTAGCACCAAGCGCGTAGATCGTCTCATAATCCTCGGGGCTGAGCTCGACCTGCTTGAAGTTGGACGTGATACGTTCGGGCTGGACACTCTTGGGAATGACGGAGTAGCCGCGGTAGGCGCCCCATGCGACGAGGACTTGAGCAGTAGTCGCGCCGAGCTTCTCAGCTATCTTTTTCACGACGGGGTGGTCGGTAAGCTTGGGCTTGTCCAACACTGCGCGCCACGATCAGAACGTGATGTAACATTGGAGGAAATAGACGCACTGTTGTTACCGAGAGGACTGTAAGCAGTGATGTGGATGTTCTTCGACTTGCAGTACGCGACGAGGTCATCTTGAGGAAGGTACGGGTGGGACTCGACCTGATTAGCGACCTGCGAATCATGGGGTAAGGAAATACTTCGGCAGAATCGATATCACTGGGATGCACGCACCGGGGCAACGCCAGTCGCCTTGGTGATACCTTCGAGTTGCTCGATGTTGAAG
Organism: Mucidula mucida; assembly: GCA_015501055.1. NCBI lineage: Eukaryota > Fungi > Basidiomycota > Agaricomycetes > Agaricales > Physalacriaceae > Mucidula > Mucidula mucida. Next base: position 3,274 of record JADNYV010001000.1, on the reverse strand, counting down.
TTGGACACGCCAATAGCTTTGACCTATGAATGACCCGTTAGATAACGCGTGGAAAGCGCAGAATATGCTGTACCTTTGACTTGGGCAGCCTAATCATAGCTTTCCATGTCTCAATGATGGGAGTTTCCAGATCAAGGTCAACCAAATTGGGGTCCGCGGGGCTAGGGGGCTGCAGACCTTGGTTGGTATCGTTGAAGGCGACGGGCCAGTGGATGACTGTCGGAATAAGGTCAGAATATAACTTAAGGTGTAAAGCGAAAACACGCACGATACAAGTCGAGGTAATCAGTGCCGATCTGCTTTAAAGTGATATCCAGCTCCTTCTCGACGAGCTCAGGCTTGTGGGCCGTGTTCCACAACTTCGAGGTAATGAAGAGATCTTCGCGTTTGACCACATCGGGAATGAGCTTCTTCAGTGCAGCGCCAACTTCATCCTGATTCTCGTAGATGTATGCTAAATCAAGGTGGCGATATCCAGCCTCCTTGACGGCATATTCGACCTATCTCCGTCGTTAATACTGATCGTCAAGATAGTGAAGCATTCACATACCGCGTTCTCCACCTCTTTGGGTTTGGACAGCCAAGTACCCAATCCAATTTGGGGGATGAGCTGGCCGCTCGCGAGAGTAATGGATTTCTTCAAGGACATCGATAGCAGGTGGGAGTATGGCGTCTCCCAGTCAAATGACGCTTTATATGCAAGCGCACGGGCCGCGTGTTCTTCCCGGGCCGGAAATCTTCTCCGCAATTTGTGTTAGAATTTCACAGAATGAACCCGCTGCTATAAAATAATTTCATTGAATTGGCTCAGAAACGTCTGGAAAGTCTGTATACATCGTGAGATAATTGTTCACTACATATCTGTCATAGAATGAGTTGAAGTCAACGCAATGTATGGCGACTGACCAGGAGTAGACGGATCACGGTCCGATGGCACGGTACGGCAATCCCTGGGCCCCACGCTCTCTCAGTCCTTCAAAAGACCAACCGCTTATTGTGACACCAAGGTAGAAGTTTCCGAAGCATAAGATGGTCCCTCCAATGCTGGTTCCCATTTCCCGGTGAAATCAAGGCACCGGTCTCGTCCTCAAAGCGGATACTCTTCAATCGCCCCATATTCTCACCCACTAACGCATTATCCAGACTAGCCCAAGCCGTTTCAGCGTCCTTGCCCAAACCTCTCTTGGAATAGAATGTTAGAGTGATCTCGGAAATATTATTGTGGGGTGCTTGTTGGGAGAATGTGGCCGCCCAAAGTGTGATGATACTGGCATAGCCGGCTTTGCTGAGTTTTTGAGACGTATAAATGTTCAAAGTGAAAAAAACACGACTAAAACGAGCGATGTCAAGTGTTTCAGCGCCTTTGTGTGCTACTGCATCTACAATTCGGTGAGTAGATATGCCACGATTTGGTTGCAACACTTACCGAGCATGCTAAAAGAGATACGGAGGTGTGGTGCAGAAGAAAATGTGCAAGCCGACAGGACCTCGTTAATGCTCGGTATCTCCCTCATCATCAAGAGATAGATCTCCACGTCAGAAAGAGGAAGACGAGTTGGGAACCAGCTGGTGAAGCGCTTTAACGAAGCGCCGTCCAAGTCCAGAGAGATGCTTTTTAGTGATGATGGAAGTTCGACAGCGTCTACGTCACCGAGGTCATTCGTTATATCGATTCCGTACAGCCCAATCCGAGACACGCGAGACTCCGACAATGCCTTAAACACGAACTTGAACGAGCGAGGAATTCCGAGCTTGCCCGCTGAATCATTATCCACAAAGACGGTGCGGAGAGATTCGAGGCGGGATAGGGCAAGAAGAAGACGTTCCAGAGGGACGTCAACGCCAAAAAGGGAAGCAGCTTTTTTTTTGGTTGAACAACGTGTTGAAAACGTGATTTAGGCGTGACCAGTAATTGCGATCCAATATCATTCCTTGGTCCACAACGGTCCACAGCGAACGCCGTCTCGTCTCTCGAGTCTCGACAGCAAGCGAGAGACGAATACCATATTTTCACGCGCAAGCGCTCTCTCATCCATGAAATCTAGACTAACCTCGTGGCTCGCTGCAGGCTGCTCGGCGATGTCCGCGATTTCAATTCTGTATAGTGTTATATGCATGGAGTCAAAACTACAATCCACGATCTTGATCCAACGCCCAGTCCTGAAACGCATTCTGAACACCATTTTCAAAAGGACTTGACGACCACGAGGACATGTGTTTGGGGCTCCTCGAGCTCCTTGCGGCCTGTCTTGAATCTTTTTTCTCTTCACACCATGATTGCATTCGTTTCTATTGCCGTTCTTTTCTCAGGCGTGTCTGCCGCGCCGTCCACCACCAACAAGGTGATTGCGCAGATGTTTGAATGGGACTGGGATTCAGTCGCTGCCGAGGTACGCGTCTCGAGTGATGTCCAAATCAATCTTTTCATACCGTTCAGTGCACGTCTTTTCTGGGTCCCGCTGGTTACGGGTTTGTCCAAAGTACGTTCCCAAATCGTAATATGACGATGTCCGTACCCCTCACTGTTTTGCAGCAAGCCCTGCGGCGGAACATACAGATGGCGCGGAGTGGTCTTCCGATTATGAGGTTAGTGCGTTCTTGTCATACGCCAGCTTGAGTTCAAAGCCAGAACGACAGGTTGTGTCATACAATATCACATCAAAACGCGGGAATCGCGACCAGTACGCGAACATGGTGCAGGTTTGCCATGCAGTTGGCGTTGGCATCATCCAAGGTTAGTCGCACCGAGTACGCTTAACTTGAATGTGATATATTGATTTTCAGACACCATTTTGAACCACATGTGTGGCAATCATGAAGGCGTCGGTTTGGTGGAAGCGCCTTTAGTCACTATACCTATGAAGGTGACATCCGAGGACCTTCTCTCATTTTCTGGACTCTGAATGGGATGAACAGCTGTCCCGTATCATGAATGGGACTTCCACCACTGCGGGAACGGAAATGGAGACGTGATTGATTGCGATAGTTACCAAAATGTCACCGAAGTCCAGACATGCGAGCTGGATAGCCTTGCCGAGTGAGTTCCCTTATTCGTCGTGCCATGTCGGCTGATTCATCCATCTAGCTTGCGCACCGAAACGGAGTATGTTCGAGCGACGTTGGCGTGGTATGCCAATGACCTCTTGTCGCTCGGCGTCGATGGATTTAGACTCGACGCTGCACTGTGTACGTCCCGTCTCGCTACATGGGTTTGTAGTCCTAACATTGTTTCAAGTCATCCCAAGCGACGATATTCACAACATCACCTCACGTC
>JADNYV010000100.1:0-129098 GCA_015501055.1 Mucidula mucida | reverse complement strand
AAGTAACGATGTTTTGAAGGAGGCTTGACTTATACTCAATCACCTGGATAAGAACAGAACATGGTCAGAGATGATATTTAGATCAGAGAGAGAGAAGATTCGAAGTTTGTTGACTGGGTTTGGGGAGACACGTCCTAAAGCGACTCGATAACTAGGGCGCGAATTCTGGATCAATGCTATTTATTTCAGACGTTCGGGGGAGGAGACACGGAAAGTTCGGATGATCGGACCGAAATAGCGTCGCATTCACTGACCCTGCTGTTTTCCTTTAGACCATCATGACTCTTTGTTCAACTGTCTAGTGCGACGCACACCTCCATTTCTCGGTCGGCAGGAAATGGGTTGGAAGGAGTTCTCAACTGTTCTCTATCTCATCTAACACTCTTTGCACGTCCTGCGAAGATGCTCTCAAACCCGTTACTCCTTTTGCGGAAGCGCGTTCTGTAACGGTCTATTGGGCTCGCAAACTGGGTACGAGGAAATGTCTGCTGGTGTTCTGAGGTCTGTTTACGTTCCGTAAATAAATTCGCGCGCTAACATCAGCCATGTTTTAGTGTGAGCGTTATTTTGGGTCATCTGGTTCTGAGATTTCGTCCCTCGCGAGGACAATTTATTGGCGAAATGCGTACCACATTAATCATCATCCGTTTGTTCCGTTGAATGCGCATATCCTGATATTCTGCGGGCTTTATGTTTTCTCGACAGGTAACGTCAAGCCATTCGACATGACTTACTTTACATCACTAGCCATCACCTTCATGCATATTTCCACCCCGGAGTACTGACTCCATTGAGGTGCTTCTTTTGATCCTTTCTGACTTTGAAGCCCACGCTCGTTTCGGCACAGGATAGAGATAAGGCTTGTCTTCCGGCTCTCGCGATGTTCCCAACTTGCTCTCGCCCATCTCAAGATGTCTGGAATGCCAAATGACGAAGGTCTACTGGCGAGCCTTGGATACAAGCAAGGTTTTGAACTCACCTCTCGGACTTCTCCCTCAATACTAACTGACTACTGGCAGAACTTAAGCGGCAATTTTCCCTTCTACAGATGTTTGGGCTCGGGTTCGGCATGATAGGCGTTGTTTCAACTATGTCGTAGGTCCCGCGCGTATCAACGTGTCTATCCAACCGTACCAATTCTTGAATAGAACGGTGCTGGTGTATTCAATCCCCAACGGAGGTACTTCTGCGATGGTCTGGGGTGTAAGCATCTATTGATAGACAGCGTGGAGATATCCTGACACGAGCATCAGTGGGCACTGTGTTCTGTGTTCCTCACCTTTATTGGTCTTGCGCTGTCGGAACTTGCATCCCTTGCTCCGACGTCGGTGGTTTGTACTATTGGACTTTCGCGTTGTCATCGGAGAATTGGCGTTGTTTTCTTTGCTGGACGGTTGGTTGTGCGTCTCGCTTTTAGTCGTTTCCTCGAATTACTACTGATGCAAACGCATGGGCAGATTCAAATACTATTAGCAACGTCGCAAGCATAGCTAGCGTGAACTGGGGATGCGCCGTGCAGATCATGGCGGCTGTGAGCATCGGCTCCGACTCGACTTTTGCGCCGACTGTTGGACAGACATAGTACGCGTAAAGCTTCTCAATTTGTCCGTATCACCTTACCTTCGGAATCATTTGTGCAGCGGAGTATTCTGTGCCTTGGTGGTCTTTAATTCAATCGTCAACTCTGTCGACCCGAAGATAATTGCTCGTCTCCAAACATCTTTCATCGCCATGAATGTACTGTGGGTCAGTTTCATGTTCCACATCCTTCTGCCCCTTTCATACATGTGCAGAGTCTTTGTTGCCCTCATGATAGTCTTCCCGGCATCGACTCCGAAGGCCTCTATGAACACCGCAAAGTTCGCACTAGGCGACTTCACGAACTGTTTGTGATAGGCTAGTCCCGTTCCCAGACAAGATAACTGATAGTAGTTTCTACAGTATCCGGATGGCCAGACGGTTTCGCCTTCATTTTGAGCTTTCTAGCTCCTCTATGGAGTTTAGGATGCTTCGACGCACCCGTGCATATGAGCGAAGAAGCTACAAATGCGAGCATCGCTGTGCCTGTAACGATCATGTCGATGACTCTGTCTGCCCTCGTATGTGGCTGGGGTGAGTTTAAATTTTTTTGGGTCCGATATAGAGGCTGACCGGGCTGCAGCGTTGAATGTAGTTATGGCTTTCTGCATGGGCACGGACTACGCTGCGATACTGAATAATCCATCGGACAGCCGATGGCTACTGTAGGCTGAACACGCAGAAGTTGATGGTAAGGTTGACACTGCCGACAGATCTTGTTCCATTCGCTCGGAAAAAACGGAACTCTGGCAATTTGGTCTTTCGTTATCGTCATACAGTACGTGATGACCGCCGTGTCCTGATCCCTAGCTGATGTTTACCTCATGAACAGGTTTATGGTTTGTGCCAATTCAGTACGCGCTTCCTGGTCTTCTTTCAGTCAATTGACGGATTATTCAACTCTTTTGATTTGAAGATGACGCCTTGTTCTCGACAGGTGAGCACTATTTTCTTCTCCGATTCGCAGTCAATGAACTTGTCGACCAGATCTTTGCGTTCTCCAGAGACGGAGGCCTCCCCTTCTCCCGGTGGATCTACTTCGTCGATCCCCGCACTGGCACGCCCACACATGCAGTCTGGACATGCGGTGCCCTTGTTCTCTTACTAGGCGCAATAGCCTTCGCTGGCCCATCCGCCATCGGGGCAGTATTTTCGCTCGTGGTTACAAGTCAGTATGTGTCCTACATGATTCCAATAACGGCGAGGTTCGTGGTCAAGCGGGAAAGGGAGATAAAGCCAGGCCCGTTTAGCTTGGGCATCTTTGTTAGTATGAGGCTTATTGTGTTAGGCTCGAGATTGACTGACATTATCGTCTGTGAAGAGTCTCCCAGTTGCTGCGGTGGCTGTCGTGTGGATGTTCTTCACGACGATCGTTTTCATGTTTCCGTTGACTTCAGCTCCGACTGTTGGAAACATGAACTATACAGTTGTAGTTCAAGGTGAGGTCCTGCAGTACTCTTCCATGAATGAATGAACTGATCATCAAAGGCGGTGTCCTCGTCCTGGCAACGATGTACTTCTACTTCCCAAGATATGGGGGAAGGCATTGGTTCAAAGGTCCCGTATCGACGCTCGAAGACAGTGGAAAGAGTCGTTGAATGACGAGAACAAGGAAATGTAGCAACACCATCTCGGACGTACATGTCCGAGTAGGCTCCTCATATGTACTGCATGATGAATGCGAAAACAGGGTACGTAACTTCCAATTGATTGATGCAGACAGTTTGTGAGAGCCGAAGGGGTAACTATGAACATTACGGTTTCTCTAGATAATCGCGACCTCTTTAATCGTGAAACAGACGTAAGGAAGGGAGACTTACCTTGTTTGTAGGCCGTGTATACTCCGGTATGACAGGCGGATCTGTTGAGAAAACTTAATAGAATCGTAAGTCTTCAAACACCAGAAACGAGACCATCCTTGCGATCAGTCAAAAAACCCTTGATCATCGGCACTTTGCAACGCGGTCGACCATGCGTTCGCCATCTTCGTATATCCCTGGTCATTTGGATGCAAAAAATCCGACATGTCCGAGCTTGTTAGGAGGCTGCCCATGTCAACCGTTAATACCTTCTTCCCCGCATTCCGCCGCGTCTCCACGACACCCGGAACAGCTGCATTATATGTAGTGATGCGCGACTGAGTCGTATCCAGCGTCGAAAGCACAATCTGCGCCACAACGAGCACAGCATCCGGAGTTGCGGTAAATATCTGATCGATGAGGCTCCCGAGCCTCGTAGGCGCATTCGCCGTGTCAGAATTCAGGTTCATGTCGTTTGTGCCGATGTGGAGCAAGACGACATTGGGGCGCTGCGCTAGCGACGATATCGTACCCGTGTCGGTGGAGATTTGGGAAATGGTGAAGCCGCTGTGACCTTCGTTGTCGTTATCCGCCATGGTTCCGGCCTTGATAGAGCCAATCATGTCGACTGTGTTGGATTGGCTGTCGAGGAGACCATGGAGAACGTTACGGTAGCTGTTACCGTCAGAACTTCCGATGCCGAAGGTAATCGAATCTAGGAGGAATGAGGAACTAGTTCAAGGAGCAAACGAGCACGCACCGCCTAGGGGCAGAATTGTCAAATTTCTGCCAGTCTGCCTCGCAATTGGAGGGTTGATGACAAGGGACTGGCCCAGGTGAACGCTGGTAAACAGCGCGAGAATGAGATGAAAGGACTTCATCATGAGGTAGTAATGTGCAGAGGCCAGCGCTCCTTGTTGAATTTATAGCGGAGAGCCTGAGAATTGCAACCATACTTTCGTCGGCGAAATCGGCGAAACAAATGCGCGGATAGAGCCTAAGGGACAAACTCGGAGGTCAGGTGAGCTCCTTCGCGCTGCCATGTCAACTTCAAGCTGAAGCTGCGTGCCCTACATTGATGTTGAGACTAATGCGTGTCCTATATAATGTTAAGACTACGAAGCTTGACGAACAGAAAAACTTACGATGCATGTTTCCAACATTTGATTAGTTCAAGCTCACTTGAGCTTGAATGAAACTATCAAGCGTCGCTCTGACCGTTGACAGTACCAGCAAAGTATGTACTATGAATTGACTTGCCTCGTTCTGCTTTCCGACATATCATAAATCTAGGGCAATCAGCAGTTCGAAGGCTCGTAAAGTAGTGTAATCAGTGTAATCGCATAATGAGGTGTAATCTCAAACAGCAAATATGGTCGACTTACGCCGTATTATGCTGGTTCAGAGGTTACGGTGCATTACACCTTCTAGTGTGACTTACGGCTGACTTTGTACAGCCGTGGTTCAACTCCGTCTTATGCCAATGCAATGTTTTTGGAATCCTTCGCAAATGGTGATGCATCTCCGAGTCGCAACCTGCCACACAACTCACCGACTGTCTTCCCTTGGTCAAACTTCAAGCATGTCAAGTTCTTAAAATATCATCTCGTATGCATGGTAATCTACATACTTATTTACATAGAACGCATCGAAAGCATCTAAAGTATCTGAGTAGTGAAAGTCCTTTGGAAGCGGATCAGGTCCGAATACAGGAAGAAGCTGTACGCCACGAAAAAGAGAATCAAGATGAACAACACTGAGATATGGCTCTCTGCTATCACGACCACGGTTGTCCGGCTTCACCATCCACATACCCGTCTTGGGGTCTGGTCGGGCACCATATCGATTGAACCAGTGAACGAGCGCACACGGGTACTCTACCCCACTCTGCGTGAAGGAAAAGAACAAGAGGATGCGAACAACACTCATGCCGTGGAAGCCCGGTTTGTCCGCATCTTCAACCACAAGCGCACAATCACGGCGAGGATATCCGTACCACGAGGGCGTAGATCGAATGTGTTCGCGTTTCATACCGTGTATCCCTGATATGTCACTCGGGGCATAGAAGTAGGCGATAGCAGAATGATGAACGTAGACATTGGAGTCGATATGTGGACAGTCGTCAATGTTGTCAGGAATGACATCGCCAGCGTGGAGCTGCTCATAGAGGAATCGACGCGTGAGCTCTGGGAGAGTAGGCTGATCAACATCAACGGCCAGTTCATACAGATCGCGTGAATACATGGCAAGCGGCTCTATAAAACAAATGAGTGTTCATGAAGAATTAAAAGATTCACAAAGCTGACTTCGCGTTACAGCATGCACGACTTCAGCAAGCACCCGATTGTCATCAACGGGCCCTTCATCTTCGTCGCCGCCATCAAAAGGCTCTGGACGCGGTGCATGTGAAGGAGGGAGCAGATTCCGGAATACGAGATCGGCGTAGAGAGCGTGGAGCTTGTCCAGACGCTGATTGATGAGAAGCATCTGGCTTAACGCGTTGTAGCGATTAGACCGCCGCCAAGGTTTCTTCACGGCAGTGATGTGGCGAGACTCTGTAATTGATGAACAAAGACCGTTTGGGGGACCGAAAGCAACGATGTTGTCGAAGTAATGCTTCATAGCATGCTGGCGCGGAAGGTTGAAGTTTTCACGTACACCAGCACGGATGAAGACCTGACGGTAGGTGTGAAAGCATGTAAGAGCAGCTTGCATGTCGACAAGGGTATCCTCTGTGATGTCGGATTTACGGGCCAGGTAGCAGAAATCAATAAACGCGGCGATGCATTTGACAACATCGTCTTCAACGTACTCCGCAATAGCTGGCAGAAAAACCTACACAACGTTTAGATATCAGATTATCATCACAAATGGAAGCATACCTTCATAAGCGCCTTGGAATCGTCACCGGTCCACTGCTTGTACCGTCGTCCTTGAGGAAAGCGGCGCAATCCTGGGAACTGAGGAGATGCTGCAATCCTGAATACTAGATCAGCCTCACCGATCTACACAAAACGAAAGAACACTAACCGACAATCAATATCATCCATAATCTCTTTTGCGCGTGTACTGCCTTCCGTGAGCTCGAGATACTCGCCCACCCAATCAACGAGGTGATCCTTGAACGTTCCTTTGATAAGTTGATGAAGGAGGTCGGATGCCATCATCTCATGAATGTCCGCTCGGGGGAATTCAGTCGTAAAGGGCTACGAAGCGTGTTAGAATAAGAACGAACACCACGCGAAGTGCACGAACCTCAACAGATTCATCTATACCCCAATTATCCCATAACCGAGTGCCCTCACCACCAAACTCGTCGCTCAACTTCTCGGTATACTCCTGGGATCGCGGGCGTGCATTGAGGCCATCCAGATCCGAGCTGAGTGCCGTGCATCTAGAGATCAAGTAGTAAGCAACACAGTCTATACTCACAGTTGAACATACATACTTTGGACACCATCCGGAAACAACGCCGGCCAAAAGAACCTGCTCAGGATAATCGGCAATGTAGGCCGCCAAGTCATATATGACTCGACGAAAGTGGCCATCAGGGCATCGACGAACGACGGGAACCTCCATTGCTGGCTTCAACGGACGAAGAATTGAGGCAATCGATTCATGGTACAGCTGTCGCTTGAAGTTCCGATAGGCTACATCGCCATCATATTGTCGATCGGCTGGCAAAGAGGTCAATGAACAAGGCCTTTTGAATATGCAGCTTAGTAGCACACACCTTTAGGTATTGCTAGGAAGCCAATCGGAATAACACCGTTACGATGTGCACGTCGAGCGCCGCCGTGGATGTTTCCAATCATCGCGTACAAAGGATGGTATTCGACGTTGCCCGTCATGACAGAGACGGTTGTCTTATCGCTCCCAACAATGATTGGAACGTACATGGCGCCCTTCGTTGTTGGATCATCCTGATAGATCTTTGTCTGTAATAATGGTTCAGCAACGTGCAGCATGCTAGACGTAAAGATAACCGCACCGCATGATTCCACGAATAGTTCCCAGACATAAATTCGCTCCAGCGGCGTTTTCCATCTGCGCCGAGATGAACGTACGGGCGAGTATCGAATTCCCCGGCAAAGTCGGGGTTGGATAGCATATTGGCGATAACGACGTCGGGATCGCGGTACCAGATCTGGTAGCGCTCCTTCATCCACGACGGTGCAGTGGGAGGAAGAGTAGGATCATCAGCCGTCTGGAAGCACTTCCATGGAGCACTTCCAAAGGGGATGGCATCGATGCTGTTGAAGAGGTGATCGTGGTCGGAAAACGGGCCAGTCCTATCCGTGCCCATCAACGACAGAGACCAACACTCCATGATCTCATCAATATCCGCCTTCGATGCCTCCATCTGCTTGAATAATAGATTAGCCATGCGAAAGGCAACCTGATCTGCGAATGGCGCCCATGGATTCTGCGCATTGATAGGGGGCGGCGGTGGAGGAGGAGGAGTGCCGTTGGGTAGATCGTGCCCGTTTTCATCACATGGTGTACCTTTAAGTCGATGAGATTGATTTTATCAAAGGAATAGACAAGTGTATTTACCGGTGAGATGAGGATGAAAGGTCTTGTGATGCCGAGGAAGCTCAGGCTCCGGGGTGGGCTGCCGCTCTGGTCCTTCATCCTGCGGCGATGGCGGCGTGAAATCGTGGCGCATTTCCTGGTCGTCGCTATCATTGGAAGCAGGAGGGGTGAGGCTGGTGTCGGGTTGGATGGTGGCTGCTGAATCTTGTGGTGGATAGCTTTGACGTGGCGAGTGAGTCCGCTGGTGTTGCCCGGCTTGAAGGTCTTCAAACATCCTGGATATGGGCAGGAAGTGCGGCGGATAGAGGTAGTAGAAACTGTGGGGGTGCGAGGCATAGTTGGTTAGCTGTAACTGCGAGAGATGATTAAGCACCGCAATTTGTTTATGATCGAGCAGCTTACGATGACTCCGAACACAATTTCAAAGTTGGACTTATATCACGCCGGTTCCTTCCTTGACTCCACGACCGTCTCTAGACGTATCTTTGCCTTGGCTGACCCACCCAGCCATGTCCACCGGTCTGCGCACACGTAACCGCGACAAGGTCTATACGCTGCCTGAGGGTGTTCGAAAACCACAGACGCGAAAGGAGCAGCAAGCTGAGAGGGAGAAGAAGCAGGCTGAAAAGGACGCGGAGAAGCAGGCCGAAAAGGATGAGGAGGACGAAAGGGCAAAGAAAATGGCAGAATCCAAGGCTAGAATTTCTTCCTTCGAGGCCGCGGACGCTAAAAAGCGTCTTGATTCCCAGAATATTCGTCCCGACATAGCTGATGGCGGCATTGCTGCGAAGGCAAAGCCACGCAAGCTTCTGGTTCGTCCCTCTACCGCGCCACCGCAGCCGCCTTCACCGCCAGCACCCCCCTCGCCAACAAGCATCACAAAATCACCATCACCTGCACTTGCGGGTGCGGGGGGCGATGCCGAGCAGTCCGACGATAATGCATCAGACAACTCGACGACTCGCCGTGCTGCTGCCAATGCCGCTATGAATGCAGAGCTCGGACTCGTCGATGATCCACCTTATACGGAATCCGAAGGCATCAGCGGCGGTGACGATGTCAGCATGAGCGACGGTGGCAATGTCGGCGGCGGTGCGAGTGATGTGGAAATGGACGTTGCGCCAGTTACTCCAGCCCGTCATCGAGCTACGCGAGGCATTGTATCGAAGGTGATCCATGATGATATTCAAGAAAGCGTAGACTCTGGTGACTCGGACGTCTATGAGCCTTCGCCGGATCGCGAGAAGAAAACTCACCGCAGACAGAAACGTACTCGACCTTCCTCTGGATCTGAGAGCAGCGATGGCAAAGGATACCGAGAGTATAAGGCGATGAGAAGAGCCAAGCAGGAGAAAGCTGCAAAGAAAGCCAAGCGTGATGAGAAGGCTAGAGGAGAAGAAGAGGGTAAGTCGCCCGTTTCGTAGATTCCTTTGCTAATTTAAACACTTACAGGGCGCAAAAACCAATCTTCGGCGCAGCGTTGATGCCGGTACAGCAGCACTTGACAAGCCAAAGCCGCAAGCCCATGCAAAAACAACTGTAGTCAAGAAAAAGGATGACTCGGAGTAAGTCATACTATTAACCCTGCTAGATTGGAACTCACGAACGGACAAGATCAATTCCTGCGAAGGCTAGCAAGCCCACAATCGGCGGCCTCAACACCAAGTACAAGCAACTCTACAAACAGCGGCGGGCATCCAAGTCGTCGAATTCCGTCGCCGTTCATGAGGAGGAGGAGGAGGTGGTGAAGGGAGAGTTCGACGCTGATGAGTCAGCTGAGTCCAAGGCTGCAGCTCGTGCAGCATCCAAGATCTCCAAGGTATGTCTGCTGCTGATTGCGACGACGATGCTGATGGGCGTGTAGGGCAAGAAGAGAGGTGTCAAACTCGTCGCCGCTGATGTCGCCGCAATCGACGGAAATGAACGTGGGAAATCATCTGGTAAGATTCTCGCAAAGGACCAGAATAGCAAGACACTCCCCTTTACCGCCGTCAGGACCACAAGAAATGGAACGATATCTGCATGCGCCCGCCTTCTCTAGAATGGGTGAGCACGCTAGCAGATACGTTCCAGGTCGAACAGCCATCCGAGTTTCGACGACCACAGTCAAGGCAGAATTCAACGATGCCTTTCCCCATCTCACGGCTGCTAAAGTCAAGCTCGAAAATGGCACTTCAGTCGAGCGTGCATCGCACCCAGCAGTGGGAGTCGTAGTATGTTTCCTCTCATTTTATGCACTTGTGTGCTGTCTTAGTCTGATGCTTCTGCCATAGGCTCGTGTCTTTGTTCGCACACACCGATCGAATCTTGGGAAAGCGGGTTCAACATCGGTTTACCGAGAACTGGAAAAGTGAGGACATGGAGGAGTATGATACACCAGAGTTGCCGGGCTGAATGGGTAGAGGACCAGCTTTCGCGATAATCGCTTTCTGTACGAGTTTCCTGATGATCCAACGGTACGTCGTCAATTGTGCCATTTTTTCAATTAACTGATTGTACTGTATTTCATCCCAGTCGAAAGGTATCTTCCGTGGACCTTTGGTCATCACTACCTTCGCCCTACTTTGTGGAACTGTAATCCGATGTGGTTGGTCTGCAAAGTACGGGCCACCAGCCGGCATGCTTTGTCTGGCGGTCATGGCAGTAAGTTGTTCTTTCTTTGGTGAAGGCTTCCCTTTATTTAATCGATTACAGGTCAAGCGTGGCCTGACGCAGTGGGCTTCTGGGACCTTCGACAAAGGAGGCGCTTTTGAACGTGTTCCTTGGGGCACGGAGGCAATGCGCGACTTTTTCCCGGCTGCTAGCAAGCTTAGCGAGGCGAAGTGGGATGATATTTTTGGCAAGGCGGAGGCTGTTATCAAAGCCACTCGCGGCGAGATCCATGTGCCCGGGAACGACCGTGACGAGGAGGACGAGGACGAGCAACCTGCCACTACACTCTTCATGTCGCCTTAACTGGTAAGTCCGATTGTGTGTTGTCAAGTTGCGGCTGAGGACGAACACCTCTGTTAGGCACTGCACCAATCGCGTGAGCGTGAGCGTGCTGCATCCGCGTCGCCGTCGCTGTTTTCCTTGGGCATTCTGAATGTACTATCTCTCGACACCGGTACTGCCTGTACCACCAAAATTTTCTGTAGCGTAGCGTGACGCCGTATTCGTATCTGTTAAATTCACATCGATTGTTTACTGGAATCTCTTGTGTGCCCCGAACTAAGGAAAACATAAACTGGTATACCATGAGAACGAGGTGTAATCCGAGGCGTAATCCGGGACAGAACTTAGGCGTAATCTCACGTAATTCAAGGTGTATGAATTTCGTATGTACCTTGTAGGATTACAGTAAAGCATAATCGCGTAAATCGCGTAATTCCCGTAGGATTACGCCAAATACGGGCCTAGCAACTTGCTGATGCAGGTTGACGACTGAAATGTTCCCGAGAGAGAAATGTATGCTCTGGGAATATAGACGCGCTCCACATTAGAGGCCTCGCCTTTGCCTAGCTTAAAGCGCTCATGGCAGCATTGCAATTGTCTACAATCAATCAAAACACTTGTTCACATGGATGTGCCGGATTCGCGATTCCGCCGCCAGCGCGTCTTCCTGAGAGTCGCTGAGTCATCAAAAGGCTGCGCAATCCTGATGGACACTGCCTTCCACAGCACTGACCAGTACTTAAAACCTAGAACAGAGCGCAACACCACGTGCCCTTCTTTCCTCCTGCCACTATCTTCATCGCCGCAAAAACTGGTAGGCCCGATGTTTTCATCTCCAGCTATAGCTTATATGCTCATTGTGACTGTAGATCAACGCTCCGGACTGTACTGCTACTCAGACTCATTCTCAAAGGTGCGTGATAAGGTTGTCATGGTGGCGCAAGCCAATTCACCGCCTGAAATAGCAGCCAGGAATCATGCAGCCTACAGAGTACCTTGCCAATACAGAAGTCCTCCACTCCTCCTTAACTCATGCCTTCGCCCGATTCCAGCACCTGGCCGACGTCAACACGCCACCAAACTACTACGAAATCTCCGAGCTTCGTTCTATCATCTCCGAGTCCCGTAGTCTTCTTTCCAACCTGACGGTCATGAACATGCTTGTGGAAACCAAGGAGACGTCGAGTCTCTCACACTGCGTATCGACCAGATCACCTTTATCCTCAACAGCGCCAAGAAGCTTACTCATCCTCTCCGGTCTCTTCCCAACGAAATCCTCTGTCTCATTTTCGCCCACTGCATTGATTACGATGATCGAGAAAGGAACTCGCTATCAGTGGATCAAGCACCGTGGACTGTATCCTATGTT
This sequence comes from Mucidula mucida, assembly GCA_015501055.1. Classification (NCBI taxonomy): domain Eukaryota; kingdom Fungi; phylum Basidiomycota; class Agaricomycetes; order Agaricales; family Physalacriaceae; genus Mucidula; species Mucidula mucida. The sequence continues at coordinate 116,882 of JADNYV010000100.1, read as the reverse complement.
TGCAGAAGCTGGCGGCATCTCGTCACCTCTTGTCCTTTCCTCTGGTCAACACCGTGTTTCGATTTCACCGCATACGGCACAGATCGCAGATTTTACCACATACTGTTTACCTCCTAACGTTGTACATAGACAGGACAAGCGTCTTCCTTTCGACGTTACGCTTCGGGTGATGGCGACACCATAGGGCATATTTCCTTACGCCATATCCTACAGCCACCACAGGACAGTGGAAGAGTGTTGTCTTGATCTTCCGTTGTCAGAATCCTTCTCTTCCAGGGCTGCACTTTCCCTCTGCTCAAAGTGTGAGATTCGAGACTGCCCATAGGATATCGGACGAACAAACATTGATATGCTCTCGTCGCGCCACTGCTCCAGTCCACTGTCACCTCCGAGTCGTGGCTGACGCTCAATCGTTTCTCTGCCTTGGAGCCAAATTGTCGAATACAATTACGAGCACAACATGTTTTCAACGGCAACCTGGACATTCTCAGGCAAATGACTTCTTTGCGGTATCTGGTCGCATACGTCGTGGTAGGCTTACCCTGGAAGCTGTAGAGCCCCTCGATCTACCTTTGTTGACGCACCTCAAGCTCTCTGTAGCTGGGGCTACGGAGTCAGACGGATAAATCTGTCCGCTTATCTTGCGTTTCTCCGGATGCCGCTGCTGAATGACCTCACTCTCAATTTCTCAAACGCGATGCTCTATGTCCGGTGTCGTCTCACCCGATTTTTATCCGTAAAGACTTTACGAGTTCATCTAAATTTGGTTTCTACTAATTCCAACAACTTTGTACACTTCCTGTCTTTGATGGGTGGCGTGGAAGAGTTGGAACTGTCGGGAGTTAACATATCTGACCAGGTTCTTCAAGCCCTTACTCCGACCGATGATGGAATTCTCGTTCTCCCCCGTCTTCGAGTCCTTGATACGCATAACGCTGTCTTGCTCTGGCCTTGGATTGACCCCCCCGCACATCTAGCATTCCATAACATGCTACTTTCGCGCTCCCGTGCACACAAGGTAGGAGGCGGCCCACTCTCCCCCTTGCCATACTAAGGTTCTCACTTAGCGTCTGGTCTTTACTCTGGAGAAGTTGATAGCTGCGCCGACGTGGAGAAGTGGAAATCACCGAGCAGTCGTGTTTCGAGAGGAGGTTTCGATGCGGTGGGAGCAAGTCTGTGCGGTGATATCCGTTTCGTATGTTGATGCAGATTTCTGAGTGGAGAGGGGTCGGAGTATGTAGTAACGGAGGATTTGGTCGATTTCGTTGAAGGGCAAGACTGGGATGACTGGGAGTAAGTAAAACTTAGTAGAACCGTGTATTGAAGTAGAGCCAATATTGGCGCAATTGTGAAATTTTAGGAAAGACAGTACGATTACCGCATATTAAAGCGGAAACGCGCCGCTTCCAAGCGATTGAGGCGAAGATGATGGTGGAAAGCGGATGACATTGCACATCAGCAAGTTCGAAGGCTCGTAAAGTAGTGTAATCAGTGTAATCGCATAATGAGGTGTAATCTCAAACAGCAAATATGGTCGACTTACGCCGTATTATGCTGGTTCAGAGGTTACGGTGCATTACACCTTCTAGTGTGACTTACGGCTGACTTTGTACAGCCGTGGTTCAACTCCGTCTTATGCCAATGCAATGTTTTTGGAATCCTTCGCAAATGGTGATGCATCTCCGAGTCGCAACCTGCCACACAACTCACCGACTGTCTTCCCTTGGTCAAACTTCAAGCATGTCAAGTTCTTAAAATATCATCTCGTATGCATGGTAATCTACATACTTATTTACATAGAACGCATCGAAAGCATCTAAAGTATCTGAGTAGTGAAAGTCCTTTGGAAGCGGATCAGGTCCGAATACAGGAAGAAGCTGTACGCCACGAAAAAGAGAATCAAGATGAACAACACTGAGATATGGCTCTCTGCTATCACGACCACGGTTGTCCGGCTTCACCATCCACATACCCGTCTTGGGGTCTGGTCGGGCACCATATCGATTGAACCAGTGAACGAGCGCACACGGGTACTCTACCCCACTCTGCGTGAAGGAAAAGAACAAGAGGATGCGAACAACACTCATGCCGTGGAAGCCCGGTTTGTCCGCATCTTCAACCACAAGCGCACAATCACGGCGAGGATATCCGTACCACGAGGGCGTAGATCGAATGTGTTCGCGTTTCATACCGTGTATCCCTGATATGTCACTCGGGGCATAGAAGTAGGCGATAGCAGAATGATGAACGTAGACATTGGAGTCGATATGTGGACAGTCGTCAATGTTGTCAGGAATGACATCGCCAGCGTGGAGCTGCTCATAGAGGAATCGACACGTGAGCTCTGGGAGAGTAGGCTGATCAACATCAACGGCCAGTTCATACAGATCGCGTGAATACATGGCAAGCGGCTCTATAAAACAAATGAGTGTTCATGAAGAATTAAAAGATTCACAAAGCTGACTTCGCGTTACAGCATGCACGACTTCAGCAAGCACCCGATTGTCATCAACGGGCCCTTCATCTTCGTCGCCGCCATCAAAAGGCTCTGGACGCGGTGCATGTGAAGGAGGGAGCAGATTCCGGAATACGAGATCGGCGTAGAGAGCGTGGAGCTTGTCCAGACGCTGATTGATGAGAAGCATCTGGCTTAACGCGTTGTAGCGATTAGACCGCCGCCAAGGTTTCTTCACGGCAGTGATGTGGCGAGACTCTGTAATTGATGAACAAAGACCGTTTGGGGACCGAAAGCAACGATGTTGTCGAAGTAATGCTTCATAGCATGCTGGCGCGGAAGGTTGAAGTTTTCACGTACACCAGCACGGATGAAGACCTGACGGTAGGTGTGAAAGCATGTAAGAGCAGCTTGCATGTCGACAAGGGTATCCTCTGTGATGTCGGATTTACGGGCCAGGTAGCAGAAATCAATAAACGCGGCGATGCATTTGACAACATCGTCTTCAACGTACTCCGCAATAGCTGGCAGAAAAACCTACACAACGTTTAGATATCAGATTATCATCACAAATGAAAGCATACCTTCATAAGTGCCTTGGAATCGTCACCGGTCCACTGCTTGTACCGTCGTCCTTGAGGAAAGCGGCGCAATCCTGGGCACTGAGGAGATGCTGCAATCCTGAATACTAGATCAGCCTCACCGATCTACACAAAACGAAAGAACACTAACCGACAATCAATATCATCCATAATCTCTTTTGCGCGTGTACTGCCTTCCGTGAGCTCGAGATACTCGCCCACCCAATCAACGAGGTGATCCTTGAACGTTCCTTTGATAAGTTGATGAAGGAGGTCGGATGCCATCATCTCATGAATGTCCGCTCGGGGGAATTCAGTCGTAAAGGGCTACGAAGCGTGTTAGAATAAGAACGAACACCACGCGAAGTGCACGAACCTCAACAGATTCATCTATACCCCAATTATCCCATAACCGAGTGCCCTCACCACCAAACTCGTCGCTCAACTTCTCGGTATACTCCTGGGATCGCGGGCGTGCATTGAGGCCATCCAGATCCGAGCTGAGTGCCGTGCATCTAGAGATCAAGTAGTAAGCAACACAGTCTATACTCACAGTTGAACATACATACTTTGGACACCATCCGGAAACAACGCCGGCCAAAAGAACCTGCTCAGGATAATCGGCAATGTAGGCCGCCAAGTCATATATGACTCGACGAAAGTGGCCATCAGGGCATCGACGAACGACGGGAACCTCCATTGCTGGCTTCAACGGACGAAGAATTGAGGCAATCGATTCATGGTACAGCTGTCGCTTGAAGTTCCGATAGGCTACATCGCCATCATATTGTCGATTGGCTGGCAAAGAGGTCAATGAACAAGGCCTTTTGAATATGCAGCTTAGTAGCACACACCTTTAGGTATTGCTAGGAAGCCAATCGGAATAACACCGTTACGATGTGCACGTCGAGCGCCGCCGTGGATGTTTCCAATCATCGCGTACAAAGGATGGTATTCGACGTTGCCCGTCATGACAGAGACGGTTGTCTTATCGCTCCCAACAATGATTGGAACGTACATGGCGCCCTTCGTTGTTGGATCATCCTGATAGATCTTTGTCTGTAATAATGGTTCAGCAACGTGCAGCATGCTAGACGTAAAGATAACCGCACCGCATGATTCCACGAATAGTTCCCAGACATAAATTCGCTCCAGCGGCGTTTTCCATCTGCGCCGAGATGAACGTACGGGCGAGTATCGAATTCCCCGGCAAAGTCGGGGTTGGATAGCATATTGGCGATAACGACGTCGGGATCGCGGTACCAGATCTGGTAGCGCTCCTTCATCCACGACGGTGCAGTGGGAGGAAGAGTAGGATCATCAGCCGTCTGGAAGCACTTCCATGGAGCACTTCCAAAGGGGATGGCATCGATGCTGTTGAAGAGGTGATTGTGGTCGGAAAACGGGCCAGTCCTATCCGTGCCCATCAACGACAGAGACCAACACTCCATGATCTCATCAATATCCGCCTTCGATGCCTCCATCTGCTTGAATAATAGATTAGCCATGCGAAAGGCAACCTGATCTGCGAATGGCGCCCATGGATTCTGCGCATTGATAGGGGGCGGCGGTGGAGGAGGAGGAGTGCCGTTGGGTAGATCGTGCCCGTTTTCATCACATGGTGTACCTTTAAGTCGATGAGATTGATTTTATCAAAGGAATAGACAAGTGTATTTACCGGTGAGATGAGGATGAAAGGTCTTGTGATGCCGAGGAAGCTCAGGCTCCGGGGTGGGCTGCCGCTCTGGTCCTTCATCCTGTGGCGATGGCGGCGTGAAATCGTGGCGCATTTCCTGGTCGTCGCTATCATTGGAAGCAGGAGGGGGTGAGGCTGGTGTCGGGTTGGATGGTGGCTGCTGAATCTTGTGGTGGATAGCTTTGACGTGGCGAGTGAGTCCGCTGGTGTTGCCCGGCTTGAAGGTCTTCAAACATCCTGGATATGGGCAGGAAGTGCGGCGGATAGAGGTAGTAGAAACTGTGGGGGTGCGAGGCATAGTTGGTTAGCTGTAACTGCGAGAGATGATTAAGCACCGCAATTTGTTTATGATCGAGCAGCTTACGATGACTCCGAACACAATTTCAAAGTTGGACTTATATCACGCCGGTTCCTTCCTTGACTCCACGACCGTCTCTAGACGTATCTTTGCCTTGGCTGACCCACCCAGCCATGTCCACCGGTCTGCGCACACGTAACCGCGACAAGGTCTATACGCTGCCTGAGGGTGTTCGAAAACCACAGACGCGAAAGGAGCAGCAAGCTGAGAGGGAGAAGAAGCAGGCTGAAAAGGACGCGGAGAAGCAGGCCGAAAAGGATGAGGAGGACGAAAGGGCAAAGAAAATGGCAGAATCCAAGGCTAGAATTTCTTCCTTCGAGGCCGCGGACGCTAAAAAGCGTCTTGATTCCCAGAATATTCGTCCCGACATAGCTGATGGCGGCATTGCTGCGAAGGCAAAGCCACGCAAGCTTCTGGTTCGTCCCTCTACCGCGCCACCGCAGCCGCCTTCACCGCCAGCACCCCCCTTGCCAACAAGCATCACAAAATCACCATCACCTGCACTTGCGGGTGCGGGGGGCGATGCCGAGCAGTCCGACGATAATGCATCAGACAACTCGACGACTCGCCGTGCTGCTGCCAATGCCGCTATGAATGCAGAGCTCGGACTCGTCGATGATCCACCTTATACGGAATCCGAAGGCATCAGCGGCGGTGACGATGTCAGCATGAGCGACGGTGGCAATGTCGGCGGCGGTGCGAGTGATGTGGAAATGGACGTTGCACCAGTTACTCCAGCCCGTCATCGAGCTACGCGAGGCATTGTATCGAAGGTGATCCATGATGATATTCAAGAAAGCGTAGACTCTGGTGACTCGGACGTCTATGAGCCTTCGCCGGATCGCGAGAAGAAAACTCACCGCAGACAGAAACGTACTCGACCTTCCTCTGGATCTGAGAGCAGCGATGGCAAAGGATACCGAGAGTATAAGGCGATGAGAAGAGCCAAGCAGGAGAAAGCTGCAAAGAAAGCCAAGCGTGATGAGAAGGCTAAGGAGAGAAGGGTAAGTCGCCCGTTTCGTAGATTCCTTTGCTAATTTAAACACTTACAGGGCGCAAAAACCAATCTTCGGCGCAGCGTTGATGCCGGTACAGCAGCACTTGACAAGCCAAAGCCGCAAGCCCATGCAAAAACAACTGTAGTCAAGAAAAAGGATGACTCGGAGTAAGTCATACTATTAACCCTGCTAGATTGGAACTCACGAACGGACAAGATCAATTCCTGCGAAGGCTAGCAAGCCCACAATCGGCGGCCTCAACACCAAGTACAAGCAACTCTACAAACAGCGGCGGGCATCCAAGTCGTCGAATTCCGTCGCCGTTCATGAGGAGGAGGAGGAGGTGGTGAAGGGAGAGTTCGACGCTGATGAGTCAGCTGAGTCCAAGGCTGCAGCTCGTGCAGCATCCAAGATCTCCAAGGTATGTCTGCTGCTGATTGCGACGACGATGCTGATGGGCGTGTAGGGCAAGAAGAGAGGTGTCAAACTCGTCGCCGCTGATGTCGCCGCAATCGACGGAAATGAACGTGGGAAATCATCTGGTAAGATTCTCGCAAAGGACCAGAATAGCAAGACACTCCCCTTTACCGCCGTCGAGGACCACAAGAAATGGAACGATATCTGCATGCGCCGCCTTCTAGAATGGGTGAGCACGCTAGCAGATACGTTCCAGTCGAACAGCCATCCCGAGTTCGACGACACAGTCAAGGCAGAATTCAACGATGCCTTTCCCCATCTCACGGCTGCTAAAGTCAAGCTCGAAAATGGCACTTCAGTCGAGCGTGCATCGCACCCAGCAGTGGGAGTCGTAGTATGTTTCCTCTCATTTTATGCACTTGTGTGCTGTCTTAGTCTGATGCTTCTGCCATAGGCTCGTGTCTTTGTTCGCACACACCGATCGAATCTTGGGAAAGCGGGTTCAACATCGGTTACCGAGAACTGGAAAAGTGAGGACATGGAGGAGTATGATACACCAGAGTTGCGGGCTGAATGGGTAGAGGACCAGCTTCGCGATAATCGCTTTCTGTACGAGTTTCCTGATGATCCAACGGTACGTCGTCAATTGTGCATTTTTTCATTAACTGATTGTACTGTATTTCATCCCAGTCGAAAGGTATCTTCCGTGGACCTTTGGTCATCACTACCTTCGCCTACTTTGTGGAACTGTACATCCGATGTGGTTGGTCTGCAAAGTACGGGCCACCAGCCGGCATGCTTTGTCTGGCGGTCATGGCAGTAAGTTGTTCTTTCTTTGGTGAAGGCTTCCCTTTATTTAATCGATTACAGGTCAAGCGTGGCCTGACGCAGTGGGCTTCTGGGACCTTCGACAAAGGAGGCGCTTTTGAACGTGTTCCTTGGGGCACGGAGGCAATGCGCGACTTTTTCCCGGCTGCTAGCAAGCTTAGCGAGGCGAAGTGGGATGATATTTTTGGCAAGGCGGAGGCTGTTATCAAAGCCACTCGCGGCGAGATCCATGTGCCCGGGAACGACCGTGACGAGGAGGACGAGGACGAGCAACCTGCCACTACACTCTTCATGTCGCCTTAACTGGTAAGTCCGATTGTGTGTTGTCAAGTTGCGGCTGAGGACGAACACCTCTGTTAGGCACTGCACCAATCGCGTGAGCGTGAGCGTGCTGCATCCGCGTCGCCGTCGCTGTTTTCCTTGGGCATTCTGAATGTACTATCTCTCGACACCGGTACTGCCTGTACCACCAAAATTTTCTGTAGCGTAGCGTGACGCCGTATTCGTATCTGTTAAATTCACATCGATTGTTTACTGGAATCTCTTGTGTGCCCCGAACTAAGGAAAACATAAACTGGTATACCATGAGAACGAGGTGTAATCCGAGGCGTAATCCGGGACAGAACTTAGGCGTAATCTCACGTAATTCAAGGTGTATGAATTTCGTATGTACCTTGTAGGATTACAGTAAAGCATAATCGCGTAAATCGCGTAATTCCCGTAGGATTACGCCAAATACGGGCCTAGCAACTTGCTGATGCACCAGAGTTGTAGCACCTGAGCGTGAGAGGACTGCTCGGATAAGCGGGTAAATCATTGCGGTGGACTCTTTCTTCGACCTCGACCATGGTGAGTGAACCTATTTCCCAATCGTCTGCCTTTCCTTTATCCCTCATCAATTCGCGCGTAGTCTTCAGAGCTCCGGTATACTGCTAACACGCAGCTAGAACATTGTTCGTTGTTCTCCTTTTTACCCAGACACGAATTTCGACTGATTTAGCACAGTGCATGCTCGTTATACAGGAACTGGTCTGTTCAGCTTGAAAGCTCTGTATATTCACCGCTGAACTCCCCCAGGGCACGCGGACATAACGAAATAGTACGCCTCGGATACGTGTCCTGTCACCCTTCTTCCAACTTTCAACAGTGAATGGATTACTCACCAGCACCGAGATACGCTCTCCTCCATCGTAGGACATCCAGCTCTCCTTTCCTTTCTTGCCATCGCCGATGGGCAGGCGACCGGACGCGTCAAATTCGAGATGACCGAGGTGCGTTCAACGACGCTCGTTTTTCTCCCATTGGATTACTGATTAAGCGGTGTAGAAAATGCTGCAGCCGTGTGGACCGCCACCCAAGAAGGATGATGATTGAAGTTTCTTTCGGCGATGGATGGTCTGCTCTTGTAAGTTGACGCAGTCTTGCAAGTTCGCTCATTTGACCATAATGTGGTAGAAGTGGCGCATAGATGGGAGCTCAGAGCATATTGTGTACCTAGCGCCGCGCTCTTTCAAACATATACACGTCATCCTTGGCTCTTCTGATCGTGTATTAGATATCAGGCATCAGAACAGGGATGATTTCTGGCGCCCACAACGATTGATGTTCTCTCTATCATGACTTTGAAGTTTGGCGTAGCGGTCTTTAGGCCGAGCTGTAAGGAGCAGGGAATTTCCTGCTTCGATATACTCGTGTCGTTGTCCTCATATCTAGTTTCTAGATACCGGACGATTCAATTTAGTACTCACCCTGCAACGCCCGAATAAATCGCTACCCTCATATGTCGTATCTTCGTGTGAGCTATTGTTTCGTATATAGGTGCCCTGGTGTATCTTGCATCCCCCTTACATCCACCATTCCTCTTGGCCGCTTCCGTTTCGGTTGATGCTACTCCAACAAACAGTTCTCGTGGGCGGCCTCATTGGCTGGGGCATATACATGATATATAGGACGGGCAGGAGAGCACGATATTTGCCGCCAGGTAACATTGATCGCAACGTTCTTCAGTACGGAATTAAGCTGACATTCCATCTGACCTCCGGGTTCTCCTACGCAGCCTTTTTCACTTCAGAGGCCGTCAAGCAGTTTTACGAGGTCGGTACATGAGCACCTCTATCAGTTCCATTGGATTCTCAAGTCTCTTCCATTGTCCATGGACGAACTTTCGCGCATCAACTCTCCCGACGTCTACCCTCCCATCGACCTCGTCCCGCTTCTGAAATACCTACCAGCCAAACTGGCTCTATGGCACGCTCCAGCACGCGCCGTGGAACGCGTGCGAAGACAAACCAACAAAGAACTATACGAGAACGTGCTTAAGAAGATGCAAAAGGACCATACGGAGCCCGAATGGAAGTGTTGGACAGAATGGGCGATGTTTCGTCAGTGCTTGTCTCTCAGTCTGCCGGAGCGCGCACAGATGCTGAAGGATAACTTTCTTGCTGCCACGGGGGAATTGCAGAAGTACGAAGTCGACTTGGCGGAGAGGGGTAATAAGCAGAGAATGCGCGAGCTACGTGCGAGGTTGTCCTGAGGCTTGTATGCTCTAGAAAAGTCATCGAGTAGCTTAGTGTGTATATGAACAAGGACTTCATGTTAAAAAGGGTGCTACTACGCTAGTCCTACCCCTGGAAATTAAATCTGTTGATTAGGTTTATCATCGGTTACGGCACCGACTTATTCTCTTGGAGTACAGAGTGGGTTTCATCGAGGAATCATGTCCAATATCGATTGACAAGACCGTGGGAAACGTTGCCACTTGACTCCGAACTCGACCTCTCTGCCGCTCTCTTTGACTGGTCCCGCTGACGATATACAAACGATAAAGAAGGGCACATGGCAGTAATTTCTCTAAGCTATAGGTCCTGTCCTCCTCTGTCCTCTCGTAGCTGCTCTCTCTATGACGGCGACCCTCCGCCGTTTTCTCATTCAAGGTGGACGATCAAATCCAACTTCGCCGGAATGTCCGACTGAAGAGCATTGCTATGGAAGACCCCTGTCAGCAGCCTATTGTCCCACTGTTTGGTCTACTATTTGGTTGTTCTGGCGGTCAAAAGTCTCTGCGCCACTCGTGCAACGTTCCAAGCACGAAGCAGGCCGACGCTGACTCGTCTACTGAATCAAATAATGCCTCCGGGATCATTGTCCACTCGGACCATCCTCTGTCCAAAAATGGAGGACAAAGACGCCGCCAGACATTTGTATAAAGACTGGGTGCTGCTTTCGTTGTCTCTATCTTCTCAGTCATGCCATTCACTCTTAGGTCTCCTCCGCCGCGCCTTGTCGTCCCAGATGATGCGTCTACCGACTCAAAGAACGGTGTCTCAGACGAACCTCGGCCCCTCTCTCCCACAGCAGAGCAAGAGTCTCATATGCCGGAGCACAGTGTACCTCTCGCCATCGCTCAAAAGTGCGGCCTTACTCTTTTTATCTCTCTATCATTGCAAGCTCACTCCGTTCTCAAGCTTTGACGCATTGATCCTTCTCACTGATACGGCAGTCGAATTGCCCTACTTGGCACCGCTGAGCGTGTCCGACTCTTCGTAAGGCATACATGCAACTCGTTGTGCTAGTGTACTCACACGTTTGACCATAGGAATCTGGGAAAGCGACGTCGTAGTTCAGCGGCTGCTATTCAGCTTGCGAATGATAACGATAACCTTAGCAAGGAAAATCAGGACGTGGAAGATTCGGAGAAGGAAGAGGAGAAGGACAAAACGTTCGTGAACATTCCGCCCAGATTGATTCATGGTTATTGATACCTTTCTTCAGCCCTCAACCAAAGAGACTTCGAACGCGGAGCACAACTGCGAACAGCAAGTCGCTGAAACAGGCGTTCATCGCCTCCCTCCTCTTCCCATCATCTCGCCGAATGAACGAGGACCAGAGAAAGGCGTTCCTCGAAGACGATTCGTGTGTCGCAGAGTTTTCTTGTGACAAGGTTAAGTGTGCCGGGTGCGGCGGCTTCAAGAAACTAGATAAACGACATGGTAAATATGACCAGACCAACTGGGTCAAGCACCGACCGCGCTGCGCGGGGCTGTTTAGGAGTTGGCTTGCTTCACGGGGATGAGAGAGGGCTTTCGCTATCCTATCGTTGCTCTGTATATGTGTGCATTTAATTATGATTGATAATGTGTATCGCTTTTCGAAAAGCGTGTGATCAGGCGCAGATCCCTTGGGTTAGGGTTACACCTACTTGCTTCGCGACAATCATCTGCCTTCTCTGTCTGGCTGCCCCCTCGTACCGACTTGCACCGTTGACACCTCAAGTAGTCATAGCGGACTCGTTTTGCCCCAGATTTCAGCCGGCTATGACCGTCTGCGAAAAGTCGTAAATGGCTGGAGCGATTTCTGGATAGAAATGGGTGAGAACGCTATTGCGTACCCTTGTAGAAAGGAGCGGCTGTAAGTGTTTTGGTGTTCCAGACGGACTACTCGCAGATATTTCTGTCTGACGCGATTGAACGCGTTGTTCTCCAAGTATCATGGTCTCAGCCATCACTACAAATCCGAGATCGATCTGCGGCTTCATTATCAACCATCTCATGTATACGTTCTCATCCCCAATAGAGACAGGCGTTAGACCTGTATCTCGGAGCTCGGATTCTATGACGTGGGCAATGCGAGCCCCAACGCACTTCGGATGACAGTGATAACCTCCTTTTGAACAACGCCTACACGTAACACTATTAATTCTAAAGAGGCGCTTCATCGGAAGAATTACGAGCTCGATAAAGTCCAGCCCGCCTATGAGGCGCTCAAGGGCGACGTCAAGCATACCGAAATTTACAACTCCTAGATTGATATCAGGTGTCCGCTCGTTGACGTCTTGTCTTCGCGAGGCTTCTGAAGAGGTGCGTTGTCTAGTTTCTTCTGTGATGCGCTGTCTGATGGTGAGCCCATAGCTGGATGCCTATCGCCAAAGGGACTCGTCGTCACCCTGCTGTGCTTGAAATAGCACTGTTGTGATACAGCGCTACGGGCAAGAGCTGGAAGGAGCTGGATGCTCCTTATCTTCGTTGCGTACAAGATATTAAAGCTGAATATGAAGCTAAATCGTTATCGCACCGCTGTCTTCTGCATGTGGTCATACCAGTTGTCAACCCTGTCCATACGCAAGCGCTGCCTTCTCCGGAGTTTTCTATCTGTATCCACCTGACGTAGATCCTGTGAGCCAACAATGATAACTACTTAGCAATTGCCGTTTGCACCGAGTTACTTCCTTTCGACGAACGACCTTGACGACTCGTCTCTTCGGATCCCTCCACTTACGGCCATGATATCGCAGACGGTTTTGATACTCCTCGGGTTTCTGGTATGGATCGCGCGTCTCCTAGGACGATTGGGAAACAGAGAGGCATATCTACCACCAGGTATGTTAGCGGGAAGCTGTTCCTCGGTTTCAAGAATTAATCGTCAAACAGGTCCTCCAACTCTTCCCGTCATAGGAAACCTGCACGTATTCCCGAATACGGCGCAGATGCATGTCAAGTAAGTTCCCAGGACTTCGTCTTGTTCGATGAGCCAACGCTGGGGTTATAGATTCGCGGAATTGGCTCGTCGATATGGGGCTATCCTTTCCGTGGGCGTTTCTGGTTCGGGGTACCGAACTTGATGGCTGAGCATCTGCTTAGCTTAAAGCCTCATCCCAGACCATCATAGTTCTCTCAAGCGCAGGCGCCGTACGAAACATAGTGGACCGCACGGGCTGGACAATGAGCTCTCGCCCTCGAAATTATCTGGGTGGACTAATCGCGGGGCCGCACTGGGTTCCCTTTATGCCTGCCAGTGGGTTCTCTTTACGTGAACGCGCTTCAGAAGACATCACAGGTATTAAATTCGGACTTGAGGAACATCCGGACGGTACTCGGCACGTATTTTTCGAAATCCAAAGCCACCAAGACGTCCACCGTTCCTGCTGAGAGCGTGCAACTTCTTTATGAGTTGATGATAGAGCCCTCGGTGAGTCTTGTGAGATACTTAGTCGTACAAGGCTGAATATCGACTAGGATTTTAAAGGATCTGTTCGGCGCTTCACACACTCAAGCACCAAAGTAGGTTCCGCCTTTGCCATTGATTATTAGCTCATGCCAGATTCGTTAGACACTTACATATGGCAAACGGGCACCGGTCTTTGATTGTCCTGATCTCGCGCATTACTACGAGGTTAGTTTGCTTGCTCCTGGCTACACGAAACCTTCATGCTCATCGCCATTTTAGGCCCTCGACAAGGCAATGCACGTTATTTCACCGGGGGTTTACCCGCCTATCGATTTGATGCCCGTCCTCAAGTACCTTCCAGCCTGCTTCGCTCCATGGCAGTCTGCCTCTCGGGCTATCTATGACGATCTTCTTCAGCTTCAACAACGTTTGTATGAAGAAGTCGAGACTCGTGCTGATAGGAAAAAGAGGGCTGGCCTCAATGACGAGACGGAGACAGATTGTTTCATTGACTGGATGATCAAAGCACACCCAGAAATTACCAAGCCCTTCGGTTCGTGAGTAATTGGAGCTCTGTTTTCCAAGTAGGAAGCTGATTCGTCGCGCAGGGCTGTAGGACTTGTCCTCGTGGATGGTGGTTCCGACACCACTGGCGCCTTCCTTTTGTCTGTCCTCCTCGCGCTGGCCTCACACTCCGAGTATCAACAACGCGCTTTCGTCGAGCTGACTTCAGTAGTCGGTGATCGGCTTCCGGAGCAGGAGGATACCAAGGACACGCCGTTCGTCCGGGCGTTCCTCAAAGAGATTATGCGATTGAGACCGATACTTCCGCTTGGTATCCCTCACGCGGCCAGCGATAATCTACAGGTAAGATACGCCAAACTGAGAAGTTCCTGATAAACCAGTTGTCAGTATGAGGGATACGTTATACCGAAAGGCAGCACTGTCATCTTGAATATATGTATGTCCTGTTCCGCTTCGACTCTTCTTTTAGAACGTGCCTACCAGACGCCATCAATCATGATCCTCTCGTGTTTGCGGATCCGGAAAGCTTCAGACCTGAACGGTTTCTTATGTCCGAATTTGGCACGATACCAGGCAAGGATGAGGACTCCAGGGATAATTTCATGTTCGGTGGTGGTAGGGTGAGCATAGGGAAGACTGTTACTTCTGACGGACTAACGCATCTATAGAGAATTTGCCCCGGACAATGGATTGCTCGCAGCAGCATCGTAAGCTCTATATAATTCTCCGGCGGGAAAGTAGTTTACCATGAATGAACGTAGGAGCTGGTCACGATGCGTCTCATCTGGGCCTTCGAGTTTAGCGACGCCGTCGATGCCAACAGCAAACGGAGTATCCCGTCTGGACTTGGCGCGGAGCTCTTTGACTCCGTACGTTTGAGCGTCTACGGCATCGTTTTCCTCAGACTGTTAATGGTTCGTATAGGAATTTATGATTACACCGCTTCCGTTTGAATGCACGATCCAGCCTCGTGAAGGAAGAGCTCGAGTTATAAAGGATTGCTTCTGGTCGGCGTTGGAGGATCTGAAAAAGCATGAATTGGACCTGAGTATCATCGAACGGGAACGTATGGAAGAACTCAGGTTGTCTGCCAGTACCGATTCTTCGATCGAGCCCAAACTACAGTCTTGCTAAACTCAAAGTCTCCGGCTGAAGGATTGTTACAACAGGTCATCGAGTTGAATAGTAAGTTACAATGTAGTAGTGTCGTCGAGTCCGAAGAATATCTATCCCCATACAGCATTCTACCACTCTGAGCCATCCCACGGCTGACCCGACTTCCGTGCCTTCATGAACGCCTCAAAGATGCCTGTGCACGAGTAGTTCCGGTGGTCTATCCATGGACAGATAGACCATAGTGTATCGTCGCCCTTGGTGAGCTGAATATATTTCTCACATTTTCGGCACTGGACTTTGTTTTCGCTAAACTTGAATGCCTTGATCCAGCGCCTTTCTTTCCGAAGGACGCGAAGTTTGGCATCAGCTGTCTTGTCCTCCGGGTACTGGAATAACCATTTTTCGAATGCCTCTTGGTTCGATGGGAGGCGACGCCGACATTGGCGCTTTGGTGGATGCCTAACAAGCGTAGCTATGAGTGCAACTGCAGTGGGGATGTGTAAACGACATACACGGATTCGAGCTCTGGTTCAGCGACAGGTTGTTCGTTCTCGATGGCCGCCTCAATGGCTTGTGAATCGGCAGGCCGTGCTGCCGCCTGAACAATGGCGATGACTTTCTCGTCCAATGTTCTGCCGTTGTTTAGGTCAGTTGAGAAGATCGAGTGGGTCAGTTGTACGAATAACTGACGTTGGCGGAACAGGACATTGGAAACTGAAGGGAAATTGGGAGGGCGCCAGAGGCTCTCTAGGTGTGAATGTCAACAGAATACGATCGAAGCTAGGGTTGGACTCAGATAGTACCTGGTAGGAGGAGAAGTATCCCGAGACATAGATGATGCGTGCGCGCGTGGCGCGTCAGAGGAAGCAGTCTGGGGCAAGCAAATATCCATCGCGATGGTGGTGAGGTTTGAGAGAAGCTTCAATGGCGGTCCGTTATGTAGTGAGCGACATGTGGACCAACCGGATTTATTCGTGCCATTGTTAAAGATTGTGGACGCGACCCCGTTTTGGGAAGTACATTGTTTGTTCGTATTGCTCCCGCCCGCGGTTGGTCCACATAGGAATTGTGGACAGTGGATAGGAGCCGCCGGCGAAAGTCGGGCTTCGCGATAAGTTCACCAGAGACAGTCGATCAAGTCTTGAATCACAATATTCTAAAGAGTATGTGCTATTTCAACGACCTCAGTGGGTAGTGATATGGGTGGTGCCTCCGAAGAAGGTGGAATGCTGCGTGTGTATTTAGGAACAGCAGGGTAGGTAGTAGCCTCGTAACTTGAATCCCGATGGGGACGACGAGGTTGATTCCCAAATTAAACCGCTGATACTCGGATCTGCCGCGCTTTATGTGATTACTACACGACTTGCAGTTCCGCGCGCGTGTTTGTAGGTGAGACCAAAGCGCAATATGTTCGCTTCACATCGCGGGCAACAGCGAAGGTTGGGAAACGGTTCCATAGCAGCCCAGTGAAACTAAAAGAGTTACAGTCCATGTGATTGTAATTTCCCCCAGAAATCGAGGAAGTCTCGGTTTGGTCTGCAATCCATGATGTAGTCCGCTTAGGCGCGCGTGCCGAAAGCGCGCTCGGTTTGTGATATCTGCTGGCACTGCGAGAAGAGGTTCCGTGAACGTCCACAAGAGAGCGTAGCCCTAACGCAGGTCTCCTGACCTTGGGCGACTTCAAAAAGGGTGAAATATATATATGCCACGACACGATGAATAATAGACAGTGAATGGTAGAGCTACGCGTAGTTAACACTCATACCGACTAACTAACCACTTGTTGAAGAGCATCGAGCAACGTCTCCTATGTGCGAACCAGTGGGTAAGGTAGTACTGGTGCCTCATATCCAGCGTTCTGTACTCTTTGCATCCAGAACACATAACCTTCTTTGGATCGAGCGCCGCACTGTGATCGACACTTGGATCTGTCGCCAAGAAGTGTTTCCGGCTGGTGGCCGTGCTTCGAAGGTCGGCGGGCCATTTAACGAGAGATGCAAGGAATTCCGTCCTGAGGGACGCATGGTCTAGAGGAGGCGACGGTAAGCAATGGAGGGCTTCGTCGTTTGCGACAAAGGTCTTGTTCGTTCGGGCCTTTTTCGGTGGAGGGCTAGGAAAACATCGGTCATCGAATTTGGAGAGAGAGACCGGACACGAACGCTTCTTCTTCTTGTTCCTCCTCCTCCGAGTACTCTGCATCGCAGTCGCTATTCTTATCGATGTAAAATTGGACATCCTCTTTCGGGTAACACAGATCTTCAGACTTTCTCTTGTGTCTGCAAGAGATACGCAAAATATGAGTATCACCATTTGAGCGAAAAAGTAGGATAGCACATACTCCAAGGGGGCGCCAGGCTCCATAACGCGTCCATAATTGTCCCAACTTCCTCCCGTTAATCCTCAGTCTCTAAGATGAACGCAAACAAAGAGCTTACACTTTGTTGGCAGAAACCGATACCGGCTCAGTACACGAAAGAGCGTTGAGGTCTTGGGTGTGGACTGTGTAGTTCAGCTCACGATCTACGTTAAGGTAAAGGCTGGGAGTGAACCACCAGGATGTCTCGTACTCCGCTTCCTCCAGAGGAAGAGGGTCTTCAAGACGCGGCAGGGTGGACCGAATTGCGGATTTCGTGAAGGTAGTTTGCATGGCTGAGCAGATGAAGACCACGACCAGCGCTCCCAGTATTTATATCGGTTCTATGTGGATTTCTTTGTTGTCCACTTTGGGCCAGACGGTTCAAGTGCACAATGGTCTGGCAATTTGGACGGTCGGCGTGCTGCATTGTACGAGTGGCTCAGAACTTTGACCGCCCCCGAATATTGACACAATAGACAGGGAGCCATTGTAGTTCCCCGAATGGCTCGCGATGTCATCCGTATGACATACCAATGCTCAAAAATATCTACGGCGGTCTTAAGCGTCGTAAAGGTCAGTCGCGAAAAACGCACCTAGTATCATAGCAGTAGCGTTCAGCAAACAAAGACAAAGACTTGCCCACGTTTACCGGCGTGAGATCGAGGTCGAAACTCACTCAAGAGCGAGAGGACATCGACGGAAATTTGAGCTTCTTAGTCAAGGAAGAATCAATGCGATGAGGTTCAGGAGAAAGCCGTTCAAGTTCCCATGGTGCGGCTCATTGCTGTGCATCACGCTCGCGGCTCGAGTAGCATCCTTTATCACATCTCTATTTGTACGTTGCACTGAAGTGCTTTATGGGAAACTCACCGTGACTCATTTGTCTGCCTATCTAAAAGAACCGAAGTCACTAAATTACATTCGCTGTTGCATCGTAATACATTCTTTCAGAAACGTAAGCCTCAATGCGCTGGGCATTTTCTAATTCACTTTTTCAATAGATGGCGACTACGTCCGCATCTTCCTAGCTCTCGAACATCCCGCCGCTGTCTGCACTCCAGGAACATCGCCTCCACGAAGCGACCTCGCCACCAAGACGAAGAAATCAGTTCGCGCAGTAGGGGCAGCCCGAGATTCATTTCCACGTGTATTATTCCATCCTTGATTCTCAGGCTATATGCTACTATCTCAAGGATATTTCCCTCTTAAGGATATTTCCCTACTACAGCCCAACGATCTCCCGTTTGTCGTTCGCGAAGACTTGTCTTCGCCAGACCCTCATGATCCCGCCAGTGCTGCAAATAGCCAACCTTGTCAATCATTCCAAATGCACTCTGACGGCCTTCCGAGTCATCATGAAAGACAGTCCCCGCGCGATTCGCGTACGAAACATTATCGCCAGTTCCGATGATCTGAACGCCCTATTGGCTGTTCCCAACTCCACACACTCCATGTCATCGAGAGCGCTCCAACGATCCTGGACAGGCGGTTCTTTAAGCACTTGAATAAGCGCACATTCCTGCCTTGGCTCAGAGATGTCAAGTTTGTTTGGATTTCCCAATGGTGCGTGCGTCCAGGCATTTATCGACCCGCTTGCTCAGAAACTCTTGGTGAAGTTCCTGACCACCCGGATTCTCTCTATGGCATCCTGAGCATCTGTGGGGCCGAGGCGCCTGAAGGCATAGTGCGGTATTTACAAAAGCTGTGCGGTGAGGGTGTCGATGCTTGGCTGTGGTAAAAGCTCAAATGCGTACGCCATCGCTGCTACGTTTCACGAACGTCAAAGGACTACTAGAAGTTGCTCCCCGGCTTGTTACTGTGTCGACTCAGTTGTCTCACGCGCCGATAGCTTTCATCAATGTTGGTGCCATTTAAATGTTTATAGAGAAACGTTATACGTACTTGTTCAAAAGCTACAAGTGGTTCGATCTGTCGACTACACCGCTTAAGCGTCGACTTCCATGTCGACCGTCTCATTCGTTTCTTCAACCTCACCATCGTTTTCAAGATATACCACCGAGACCGCAGCACAAACTTGATTCCATAACAGTTTCTCGTCTCGCCATTCCAACGGTACACGCAATTCTTCCAACCTATAACCTGACTGTTATAATTGAGAACGTCAATCTCTCGACTTACTGAAAGTCTGAACGCCAACCTTTCGCGAAGCAAGCCAAAGTGCTATATCATTAAAACCTTGTCTGGCTATAGAGGGGGGAGCTGGAGGGTGGAAGAGCCAAGATCGATGAACATCCAGGATACGAAGCCGGGGCAGCAATGGAGCGTCAATCCCAGGAGTTAGAGGGGCGAACTGTCGTAAAAGCTTTTCCGTCATGAGGCCCCACGAGATCTGAAGCTTCTCCACGCCACCCATGATGGACAGGAACGCAATAAACTGGCTGTCTCCCTTCATCAGATTGCCGCAAACATGAAGGGAATTCACATGGCAAAAATCGGGATGGACACTGGGAAATACGGGCAGAGTAATGCTGCGATCGTAGTCCAACTGAAGCTGTTGAAGGGAAGGCATGCTCAACGATGCCATGAATCCGTCTATGACAGTCAATGCTGCCGAGTCCTCAATGCAAATTTGGAGATCCTTCAAGCGAGGTAAAATCACGATATCCGGCGCGGAAATCGCCCCTTCGTTGTCCAACGTCACTGTAAGCGATCGTAATGAAGTCATCTGCCGTAGCGCTTTAAAATGCTTCTCCTGAAATGCGTGGAAATCACTTTGATAGAAGACAAGACGAGTCCACGGCATCTGCACCATGTAGAAGAGATCGTCTGTAGCAGCTATGAGCCTGCTTAGCTTTGGGAGAGAGAAAAGCGTGGTGATCTGTGTACCTCTCTCCTCGTCATCGTCAAAGAACTGATACCCGGTTATGACAGTCTCAAGAAGAGGGAAAGGATAACCGGCAAAAAAACGTAGGATCGGCAATAGACAATCGAAGACAACCGTTTCCCATCGCATCGTAGTGGCCTCGATGACGAATGACAAAGGATGATTGCAGAACTGGGGTGTTTCGTCGGCTATCAACTCCACGGAAAGAGGTAATCTTGAAGAGCGCTCCATGTGAAGAGTTGCGAGGTATAATACTTGACGGTGGGGTTTGTCTTTATAAAGTGGAAAAGAGAATGACAGTGAAGACCAAAGAGAGGGAGAAGAGAGGACGAGATTACGCCACCGCTGGCATACGTAGGACAGATACCAGGGGGCGCACTCAGTCGACAAAGAATCCTTTTTGTATCTGCTCTCAGATAGATGGGCGCCAACGCATTGGGCGAAAATCATCGAAAGGATTTCGCTCGGGATAGACCGAATGGGATGCGCAATTGCTTTGACAGTCTGAAGCACACTACCAACCTCGATGATACGCTTCTCGAGGGCTTCGACGGTGTTTTTAGCCCTAAAGAGCATGTCTCTGTACTCAGAGAGGCTGTTCTCAGAATCAGAGATGATGGAACGCAGATCGTCGCTTTCACAACTGTCCGGAGGCGTGTTGACAGTCGCCAGATATTGAAACCGGTCCAGCGAATGCAGTATGAGAGGCGGGATTTGGAAGGTACAAGGTGAGGTATCATCGTCAGCCATAGCTGGCTGCTGACAAGGTCTGGTCGATGTTAGCGATCAAACAGCAATGGTACGTGTGCGTCACGCCTTACATTGAGGCTCGCGGCCTTGTGAGCACGATTAGGAACGCCTTAGAATGTTGTATAGATGAAGATGGTCGGGGACGAGCAGAGGACGCGTCGTTATTGGCAAGGACTCCAAGAAGACGATGGAGGCAAGAGCAAGAAACGTACGTCACGTGTTTATACTCCGCCGGCTGCAGCGTCCCGCCATAGTGACTACCGAGAAGGCGTCTCGACTTGTTCACGTCCTATTTACTTGTAATGTGCAAGTAACGTGAGGAAACTGTTAGCAAGTGGAACAGGACAATTTTTTGAGAGCAAACCCGAAGTGGTACAGAAATACAACACTCGTAGCTAAATAAATAACCGTCATGAATCCCATCGAAGGTCCACTAAAGTCGGTACAAAAGCCTGTTGTCCAGCCCTACATTTTGTATGTTTGTGTCCACTTTTACCTGTCACTTTGATTCGAGCTACTGTCACAACAGCACCGCAGCAACCAACCCTGCAGCACCCATTGCAATCAACGGCGCCTGCACATACTGCGCTGCATTGCCCTCGGTCGTGGCGGTACCGGAAGCCGCTGTACCGGTCAACGTGCCGCTTGGGCCAGTAACAGAAGAGAGTCGACTTGACAGTGAGCTGGATATCGAGCTCAGTTCAGAGGAAACCGAGCTGGCGCCAGAGCTAAATTCCGAAGACAAGCTGGATAAGACGGAGGACAAGGTGGAGTCTGTGGCAGTCGTGGTGCTGTCGTGGACATCAGTAAGGACGCGCGAAATGTAACAAGTGAGACTCGCGTTGGGATTTCAGAGGAAATCGAGGAGAAGATGGACGAAATCTCAGAAGATAGAGATGAGTCTTGGGCATTGGCGGCGAGCGCCATGGTGAACACGACGGTTACAATGGTGAATCGCATAATGGTCGTGCTTGAAGTTTTTGGTTCGGCTGGATATGGCGTTTCGCACCAGCATCCGACGTTATAAAGAGAGGTTGCGAAACATGACGTCAAGTATGCGGGAGGGAACGCGGAAGACTAGCTCGACGCGTCATGGAGGCCACGGATGTCTGGAGCTCGCGGTCATGGGGACATGGATTGTATTGAATACAGAACCGTTGATGCAGTTCGCCACTTGTCCATGCAATGCAACAAAAGAATAGACGCGTTGAACAGGCTTCTTCCGGTCCTACCAAGTTAACACCATTAGACGAAGGTTGTTTGTGTAGATCAGGAAAGAAAGACGGAATACACGATTGAAAATTCCTTGTCGAGTCGGTGAAAGCACCGTTCAAGAAATATATTGACGAGACGTCCGCGCCAAGAGCCAAGCACGAAACATTATAGGAAGTGACCTTCTTCATTGCGCAGTCCGATTGTAGAGTCTAATTCCGCTTCAAATTCGAATTGGAAAAGCGGACCGCGATAATCGCAAAGTTGAAACTTATTAAATTAGACGCGGAGTGAAGCGATGAAGTAGTATCTACTTGAAGCTCATTAACTTAGAGCAACGAGAATCAGGACAACACGCACCAGAGGATAACGAAGAGGCTCTATGTATCGAAAGGAGCGAATCTACAGGGTAACAAGACGACTGAGTATCGTAATCTATGGAGCGAACGAAAGCAGGATGACAGCAAGCGCGACAGCAAATAACGAAATGATGAGATTGAGGGTGTGTCATGCTCTGGGAGCGCATTCCTCCCAAAATTCAGTGGTTTGTCCATATAGGGGCTATCATGATCGTCAGCGAAGAAAAATCGATTATACACAGGCGTATAAATCCCGACCTTGTTATAAGCGCTGGCCACGTCTAAGCCGAGCCGTTAGAGCAGACGTTATCACAAGGAATGAGCATAACTCACGGTCTTTGCGGGATTTAAAGTACATGGTCAAGTCGCGCCCCGAGGGATCTTTGACTGACACGAGGCAGACTTGCCCGGGGAGGAACCGCATCCCGATGATCCACGCGTTTACGAGTACGGCGGCGATGGGCGTAGACATCTATGAGGCACGGATTTCGCAGTACTTGAAGTCGAGCGGATAGTGCCTCAGCAAAAGAGGATGGGAAGAAGGGAATGGAGAGCGGTACATGCTACATCCCCACACGTTGCTAGTTTTGTGAGTCATGAGAACCATGGATGCTACGTCACGCATATCAGGTTTACCACGTTTCCAGCATGATTGGCGGAGATAACATCGGAGGGCAGATTAACGGGAATGTGGTATAGACCTCGAATTGCAGGCATTGGCAGCGGCCTGTCGAGGGGGCATATCGAAATGAAATCGCATAGACGTAAAACACCTGGAATCGACAAGAGGAGCTCAACAAAACAGTAACAAGAGCGTGAGGGAGATATGCCATAGCCACCGAAAACATAAGATCCGGTAGGAACGAAGATGATGGAAGAGAGAGGATAAGATGGAAACGCCCAAAAGTCCTGATATACAAAGCTCTGACTTATGCATATCGGATATGGTGTAACGGCTAACATTAGCGCCTCTCACGCGCTAGCTCGGGGTTCGATTCCCCGTATCCGAATTATCGAGGAAAGGCTTCTCTTTTTGTTGTAGAGTCAGCGGCGCAGAGCTACATCATCTTACTCTCGAGTCTCGAATGAATACTGTAACTTAAGTATTTCCCACGACTCGGAGTCAAGCACGATCGGTTGTGTCGCGTTTAACGTTCCTCGGCTTAGCCGCGCGTTTGATGATAAGCCACACTTGTATCAATGCATCTTGTATACACATATGTAAGGACTACTCTGTCCATGCCTAGTGGTTGTTGACTAAACGTGCCTTGCATATGTAGCCTTTCCACTCTTTCTCCGAGTCCCGCTTGTAGGTCATATTCTCTGGCTTTTGCTGGGACTTTCTCTG
Source organism: Mucidula mucida (assembly GCA_015501055.1). Lineage (NCBI taxonomy): Eukaryota > Fungi > Basidiomycota > Agaricomycetes > Agaricales > Physalacriaceae > Mucidula > Mucidula mucida. The sequence continues at coordinate 93,095 of JADNYV010000100.1, read as the reverse complement.
CTTACACGGCCATTCATCTGGCACCGCGTACAATGCTTGCTGCTCTACTACACAGAGAAGATCGCGAGTATCCCATCTTCTTCGTAGAGTCGGGTAACGAGACTAGCTTGCTGCTTTCATTCAAAACCATCGGACGATATATCCAGTCTGATGAAGACAACGACTGTTGGGCATCGAGGACTATCTTTGCGAGTAGGAGAAGTCGCATGGCCTCCATACTATTTCCGCATGCGCGAGTGAGCTGATCTATGTATAATGTAACCAATTCTCCATCTCCTGCCTCCGAGTCTAACCTTCATTTGGCAGGCTTGATATCCACATTAGCGTGGCGCACACGCGTATCATAGCCCACTTACCAGACGCGCATTTAGTCCGAATCTCGCTACTGAAAGCAACTCCCTGACGGATACTACCGTGCGCGTAAAGAATGTCAGATTTCACTCTTGCTGACAGACATAATCCCAGTCGCAGCTAATCTACAAGGCTCTGTTGGGACTCAGCACCTCCTTTCTTCCGGCGCATAGGCTCTCTAGGTCTTCTGAAAAACCTAAACGCCAGAGCATGACCATACTTTGCTCTACGCATATTAGAGGAAAGAGAGACAAAGACCTGGGCCCTTATGCTGAGACAAGAGATTGGCGAGGCTTATATTGCCGAGCATAATGCAGCGAAAAGTTTGGGTCTTTCTCTTTCCTTTGAGTTGAGTGCAACCACATGCTGCTGCTACTACTATTACCCGCTATCGACCAACTATCCACTATCACACTGACTCTTTTTTCTCTGCAATTTGTGGTCTGGGTCGTGGTAGACCAAGAAAGCATATAGGTGCTTGGAGCTGAAACAAGCTAACTCGGATATGGTGTAACGGCTAACATTAGCGCCTCTCACGCGCTAGCTCGGGGTTCGATTCCCCGCATCCGAACTGCACTGATTGCAGAGTTTTTGCGTCAAGATACTTGCCTGTCCACGGAATTCGCTCCAACTCAGGACTAAAAGCAAGAGCCATCTCCCCTCAAATCCGCGGACCTACGAGTGTGTCACGAATCGCGGTGTTCGTATTCCTCGCCGCGACCAAAATTTTCACTACACCGTTACGTGGACGATAAGCGGTAATTCGCATATCCTCGACGCCGCCCTAGAGTCGACATCACCTCGCCCATCGCACCAACAACAAAAGGCAAAAGGCAACAAAAGATGAAAGGGAATCAAAGATATAAACATCGAAAAAATACTAGGTATATAAACTTTAATAAATCGCTAGGGTATGTATAAGTAAAGTAGATCATCAAGGTCATATCAAGAAAAAACGTCCTACAATCACTTCTTGTCCCCGTCAAAGAACGCCACAAGTTGCCCAATGGGCACCTTGCCAATCGGCTTTGGCATTGCCACCTTGTTCGCACTCATCGTCTGCTGCCGCACCTTGTACGGATCCACAAACGTCCCCGCCCCAATACTCGCATTGCTCGACAGGCTCAAGCTCCGCTCGCTCGACTTTGAGCGCACACGCGGCGTCAGCGGCGCCGTCGGCGTCTGCAGCGACGAAAAGCCATACACGGACTGCGTCCGCGTCCGTCGATCACTCAGACTCGGCGGCGGCGACGTCTCGCTCAACATGCGCGCACTCGACTTTTTCCCAATCGTCTCCTCCCCAAAATCGTCGTCGTCATCGTCCTCCTCGTCCTTACCCTTCTCATCGTCACTCACGGCTCCAGGGCTCTCTGAAAAGAATGCCCGCCCAATACTCTGCTGCTCCTCTGGCTCATGCGGCGGGACAATAGGACCTCCAAGCGCCACAGTATACCGTTTCCTTGGGGTAGGGGTAGGACTAATACTCGTACGACGCGAAGAGGAGATGGAAGGCGGTGGCAAGCCGCTCGTGGCTGAAGTTGTGGCTGAAGTTACCGATGATGTTGAAGACATGGAAGATGTCGATGCCGCAGGGTTAGGCAAACCCGAAATGGAGACGGCGCGCGAGTGAGGAGGTGGGGATACTGGAGGTGAAAAGGATCCTTGTGGGATGATTGTGCTGTCGGGTGGCGAAGCGTAGTCGCCTGTGGGATATGGAAGCCGGCTAGTAGACGTTTTTGCGGAACCTAGAGGCGGGCTGATCGTCGCCTGCTGAGATTGGTATCTATTGTGGTGAGGAGTAACCATGGTCGACGAAGTCAACTGAGGCGCAATAATTTCGGCCGACTGCCTGGTGGGTCCCGACGACAGGTTAGCAGGCGCGGTAGCAATCTTGGCCATTTCACGTCCAAGCTCTCCTACCCGACTCTGCATCTCGGAAAGCTCCTCGCGAATTTCCTGAACGTCTTTTGCCGAATCATGGGTGTCCTTTTCCTTTTCATGTATGGAAACTTGTTCGTCCTCTTTTTCCTTTTCTTTATCCACCAACCACCGTTCCACATCGCTCATGCGCTCTTCGAGAGCGCGAACATGGCCCACGGTCCATTTCTCGAGCTTTTCAAAGCGCTTGGCGATAGTAAGCAGTGTAACGTGCACATCTAGGGTACCGTTGGCATCAAACTGCGCGTAAAGTGGAGGTGCCTCGCGAGAGGGCGACGAGACAGATGATGGCTCTCCAGTACGCATAGGAGAGGGTGACAGATTAGGCGGCGGAATGGTTGGACTGGGACGTGAAGGGGTGGGAGAAACATTCGGGGAAGAGACGGGACGTCGCGGTGGAGGTGTCGTCGGGAGCGTCGAGTTTAGATTGAGAAAGGCAGGATCGCTAAACTTGTTTGAGGTATTCGCAGGCCATGCTTTTTCCTTTCCCTTTGAGCCCTTCTTGTCCCTTGCCTTTGTCTCCTGTATCACCTGCTGAGCAGGCGTCAACTCCTTGGTCGGTGTCAGCTTGTTCTTGACGACCGACCAAAGCCCGTCCTTCTGGGATGATGCTGGCGACGGCGGGTTCGGCATCGTCTGTGAGCGCGATGGCGGTGGAGGCAAGGATCGCGTACTCTCCAGCATGGCAAGCACCCGATCCTCAACCAGCTTGCGCCCAGCTGCCTCTTCAGTCAAAATACGCTCTGCCTCGCGTCGGCTGCGTTCTCGCTCGCGTTCTGCCTCGGCTTCGAGCTCAGCATCGGTGGGAAGTCCATTGGGCGACTTTGCCGGGGACATCCAGGTGCCCATGCGCTGCGCAAAAGTGGCTGCGATCTGCGACATGGACGAGGACGGCGACGGCGAGCGCATCCACCGGTTGTCCTCTTCTTCGTCGTCGTCGTCGCCTGCTTCTGATTCGGCATCCATGTCGATTCCCGTGAACGTGTTGGGTATGAATTCGTTCCGTAAAGGCGATGGTGGTCGTCCCGCCGGGGATGTCTTTTCGGGCTGCAGCCAAAGGAATTTACTTTATGCTCACGGTCTAGATGGGGCCTGCTCACCAGTGTCAACGACGTGGCCGATGGACTGGTCATCCTTCGCTGCCGTTTCAAGTCGGCTCCGGGGCCCGTGGGGAGCTGCAAATTCGAGCTCATCGAGCGGGTCGACTGGTGCGACGGGCTCGACATTGCTGAAGAGACTGTCGTCGTCGCCGTCGTCGACGACGAGCAAGCTGGTGGTGGTGGGAGTTGAGAAGCACGGGATTGCCAAATTGAGCCGAATTTCCAAAATCGGCCTTTTGCTTGACTGCCTCCGCCGTCCATGGGCACTTGCAAATAATATATGCGCGGATGAGAATGAGCTGTGGAAGCTTATAGTACTTTGTAGTCACCTCGAGGTATTGTACGTCAGATTACTTATAGTTGTTTACTCAATATAATCGGTGGGCACGTCGGTGAGATGCAGTGATTCCATGACTGGTGGTGGCAACGCGCCACGACTAGCGAGATGGTTTGGCAGGTAGATGGCATAGCTATACTACACCACTTGCACGGAGATATCCGTAGTATAACATAATACAAGTTTGCAAGTAATGAAGATATGGTATATGCGCTGTGTCCAGAGATAGATCATGAACACAATGAGAACGGCGCAAAATGGTGCTGCGGTACACTGGCGGACGACATATCGCGCATGAAAGGGCCGTAGGGATAACTGCAAGGGCGCGCCAACGAATGATGTACCTTGCCGCCCCGCTTGATTAGCAGTGCACTAGTCTCCCCTAGGCAGACTCAATTGCACTATGAGCGGCGGCGACGTTCCCTACACAATGTCTAGATGAGAGAGCGCCGCTTTTCTCGACCTTACGTGCAAGACCACCAAGCCTACGGATGAGGACACATCTGCCAAGTTGGAAAAGGTCATAAGTGTCGGGTCGGCAGCGACGACGACGATGCGTGGACTGTACCAAATATAAGCAAAGACGTCGAGTAGTAATGATCACATACCTTCAAATCCAATGTTCACTAATCTTGCTAGGATCTGCGGGCCGAATGGTGAACGAGTTTCATATGTGAGATATGATGGTGGTGTATGTCGGACTTATGAACTGCTAATCAGAGTCAGTACTGAAGAAGTAAAGTCAATAGGAAAGTCCTAGCCTCATCTAACTGATGGAGAGGAGCCAGTCAACAAGTATCGTTAACATCCAAGTAATGTACACATCCGACGTACTACTACTATTACTAACAAGCAGGTCGATGAAACAGCAAATCATGGTTAAAGTAGTTCACCCGATCCAAAAACCTACATCTACACACCACACACACAAGGTGCACAGCAGCGAGATGTTCCTTCACCTCGTCTCTCGATAATATCCTCTCCTCACACCCCCACACCCAACTTGCATGCGCCACCGCAAGATGCTGCTGCACCAACGTATGATGCACGTACCACCCACACGGACACCTTCTCCAGTCCTCATGAAACTGAGCGCAATGTTCCGCCACCTCAGCATAATACACCTTGCGACGACATCTAGGCATCGGGCATGGAGCCCATTTCCCGCGGCATTTCTCCTCGAGATGCTATCTCAACGTCGTGAGTCTCTACAACCAATCAAAGCAACACAAGGCAAACACCCACCCGACACAGCTCCATGTCATCCTTGAAGCCCAAGCCACACTCCTGACACGTCGGATGATGTGGCGAACCGCGATAATGCTCTTGAAGACTCTCCAAAGTCCGAAAGTGGCGTCGATGATCACTATGGCGGCGACATCCGCCTCCTCGCCTATCGTATATACACCCGACACGACAGGCCCAAAAATCGCAAACAAAGGTCGACTTGAACGCCAAAAAGCGGCTGCTACGAGAATTGTCTCCAGGTGTTATGGAATCGTAGAGTCAAACAACGTGCTCACCCCGACATCCGCTGGGTCATTAGTGAAGATGAGAGAACAAAAGCCACACCGAGTCCCACTTGATTTTATAGCACCAGATGCTGTACTATCATGAGCTGTAGAAAATCTGGCCGCGCGTCAGTCATGGGAAAGGAAGCGACGGGGCTGTGTGTGGGACCGCGCATCGTCCCATCAAATGGAGAGAAAACAATCAGACAATAAGCGCCCAAGAAGAACAAGGGAATGTGGGCTCACATATAACCGATGACGCTAGATTTTCAAGCAAGTCAGTTTTCAGAATAACAGACAGTTGCAAACCAGTGCAGCAATCATCGTTGGCGACTAGACGCGTCGTGGGGCGTGGGAACAGATCCCCAAACTTCACCCGGCCTCTATTTTCAATTATCATCAATAACCTACACATCTACACATAGATCAACAGTCCAAAGTAACGCAAGCAAAGGATAGCATATAACTTATTTCATCACCTCTAGATCGTTTCCACCCCCGCAACCGCCCCAATAAGCGTCGCATCAACCGCCTTCGCCATCCTCTCATCCAACCACTCGTCCAACTCTTTAAAGAGCGCCATCGTCGGCGCCTCGCCCCCACCACGCGAGTACACAACACCATCCTCACTTTCCGCCTGCTGCAGGTACGACTCGTACGCCCTCTTTTTCCCAGGCCACATCGCGCCCTCCTGGAGCCCTATGAAATGGACAGTTATACCTTCCGCATTATCCTAGTATCATCAACGCATAAGCAAGACGCTCCCAAGATGACAGTGGAAGGTCACGAACCTCCATCTTAACAACCATCTTCACCTCCCACTCATCCTTCCCATAGAAGCTCGCTTCCTTGATATGGTGTCTCGCCCGCTCAGGCGGTGGGTTTCCATCAAGGTTCCACCATAGCACATGCGCATCAAATGCAATCACTAAGGACACACAAAGTCAATGCGAACCTAGCCGGAAGAGAACAACCCACCAGTCCATATCAACCCCGGATGCCTAATGCGAACCGTCAATCTTCGCTCTCCTTTGATAACATCCCGAACGTCCTCTACAGCCTGCACCGTAAACTTGTCATGCCAATACGACACCGTATCCGCGTTCGCACCCGTGCTCAGCGGAATTTTATACGGAGTGAGAAACTATCAACGCAATTCATAACCGCACCAAGAAAAGGGGAAGAAAACCATACAGCACTGAAAGGATATAGAGGATCCCAATCACCATTATAATCATTCATCTCCACCTCGAAATATTCCAGGGATTTACCCTCCAATGCAGCTTCTCCGTGGAGTGTCGGTATAGCCGACGCCACGTCGGCAACGAGAGCGGGAAATCCGGGCGCAGCATCCGAAGCTGCCATATGTAAATGGTGTTCACCGGTCGTGATCTAGGTAAACATGTCAGCTGCATCGCCAGCCAGTCAGCGAATCCACTAACATTCTCGGTCCTCAACACGAAAACCCTCCGCATGTGCATCTCGTCGTAGACTTGATTCTTAGCATAGACTGCCATCATAGCCAGACACGCTATCGAGCAACGGACAATCCCACCCTTCAACCCGCGCCTTCCGGATTCGATATCCACCTTTCCTTGAGGTTCACCGTCCGTCTCTGGTCCCGGCGTAACATGTAAGAATCGAACTGTGAACGGTGCCAATAAGGGTAACATGAGTGTGCCGATGACAGTAACAATGGTTGCGATGAGATGATCAGCAGGTGCTTCGGCGCTCATACGTCCCGTCTACATGACGGTCAAACCCCACTCAAAAAAATGAAAGGAAACACGTACCAGAGGTACAAACACTTCCAGAGTGGGCAACAACACAAGTGTCCCGGTCACCAAAGGAATAAATCCACCAACAGCATATCCAACCAGGCTGACACCGACAGCATCCTTGCTAACGAGATCGTTCACCACTAATCCCACCAATACAGGCAACCCCGTCAGCCACATCAACGATGCACTTCCGATCCCCGCGAGCTGTACCACAAATGCCAAAAGCAGATTGAGCATAATGACTCCTTCGAAGACCGCCCTTTCTGACGGGAGAGTTTGGATTGAAAACAATATGGGCGCAGACAATGCTCCGACGATAGCCCCAGGTCCAAACAGTATGACACTCCCAACCTCGTTTTTGAACCAACTCATCCCGCGACCGATAGCGACCATTCCCAGAGCGACCGCATTCGCGCCGAGGAGCGCACCCAGGAAAGACAGCACGCCGAGAGTCATACCCTTGCCAACATTGTTCCATCCTGCTCGCTTCAAGAAGATAGCAAGCAGAAGTGTTGCGCCGTACATGAGCTTCGCTGTGAAGGCGGAGTAGACGACAAACGGTCCAACGACATGACTCCAGTAGACTGTAGACGGCTTTGTGTACCCTTCCACCAATGTAGGTAGAGGGGATTTGCTTGATGTGAGATGTCGCACCAAGGCGAGCGCGTTCTCGCCCATGTGCTGCGCGACGCCAGTCTGGATGTTGGCAATAACGTCCGCGCGCGTGTGGTAGAAATACGAGTGACCAATTATGGCCATATCAAGGCCGGTGACATTGAGGTATTCTTGGAACTGGCGGAAGTCGGTGCTGAAAGCCAACGTCAATGAGGGATTCGGGTAGGGAGAGCTGTAAACGTACTCGCTCATAATAATTCCAGACCCGAATATATCGCTGGCAAACACAGTACCGAATGGCCTGGAAACAGGTCAGCTTGAGCGGAGGGCGAGGTGGACGACAGATACCTGGGGACGTGAGAATACGCTTCAATCATCTGCTCGCTCGTGGCTTGGAAGAGGATCTCCCGGCCAGTAGTACCTGCAGCTTCCAAGTTTACGACGGCTCGCACGCTTGGCGCAATTGGATGCTGGGTGGAGAAGAGATGTGATCCGTCTTGTAACGATTCCTCTGCATTATTGAATACTGGTAGATGTTAGTTCCGAAAGGGTATCAGCAGAAGCATGACCCACAGAATATAGCGCTGTATGTAGGCTCCCATTCGTCTTCGGCTAACAGCACGTTGATGATGTCCAGCATGACACCACAGCTAATCGCGTCGTCTGCTGCACCGGGTCCGGGGAGCTGGGAGTCGAGGTGGGCATTTAGAAGGACGGCATGCTCGGTTGAATTAGCGTTTGCTTTAGCTGATAGTCGAACAACAAAATTGGATAATCCGACGTAGGATTTGTATAAGCGCGTATTCATGATGTCGAATCTAAACGACATCAGCAGCGATTTAATGAATAAATGACAGCGCACCTATGACTTCCGTTGCCCTCCTGTCGCCATACCTCACAAGCGACCTTCTCGTTGGATACACACCGCTCTCGTATATCCTCCAGCACGCCAGTCATCCAAGTATCGGCAGCGGCGTGCTCGCGGGTACCGACAGTGCGAAATCCCATGTCCTCAGAAAGGACGCGCGCGTATTCCAGAATACGAGCCTCGGATATGCCAGTGACATTGGCTGGTAATGGTTCGGGTAATGCTGCAACAAATTCGTTCGTCAAAAGGCAACATTTACACCCACAACAGAGCGCTCACTGGTGTGGTGCCTCCATGCGACATATGGCCCCGCGAGGAGGACTGGTAACAACGCCAAAATGGATCGCCGCGGTCCCCACTTTGAGCTCGTCATCGTGGCTATATGGGCACCGCTACGGTTTATAGGCCTTCACTGTCTAGGACGTCGGTGTCGAGATTAGGCGCGGTCGCCTTGTATTTTCTGCGCAGTGACGAGAGACGGTGGTGGTACGAGGTAAAGCTGCACTAGGCCTGGCTGGAGGCTGCTCGGCGCCACGAACATGTGATCGGATCAGCCAGCTTACACGCGCCTATTTCCAAAATATGCGCGATGAAAATGATAAAAAAGGTGCCTGGCGTGTAATTATGAAGACATGTACAGATTGTATCTACTTGATAATGGTACACATGTTGCACCCAAATGCCCCCGCTACTACATCACGACAGCGTTCCGGCGCAACGTCTTCAACCTCAAAGGCTCCAGCTTCGCCACGTTGTTTGATGGAAGAACACTATTACTATCCCGTCTCGGATTCCCCATCCTAGCCGGGGAGGGCAACCCATATCCAAGATCCTCCGGGCGGAAATACACCGCAGCCGTTCCCCAAGACGAATTAGAGATCTGCGACATCGCATCTGCTTGCTCTTTAGCATTCGTCTCCACATCGAGCGACTCTTCCAGCTTCTTGATCTGTATGCGATGGTCCCGTATTACCATGGCAAAGACCGCAATCACGACGATTCCGACAGCACCAAGCGCACTTGCCAGGATGATAGTCAGATTGTTGTTGTTCATCTCGACGGCGGTACCGGCGGGCACTACAGTCGCCTCCCGCGTCGACGCGTTCCCAGAACTACCTCATAATCAATGAATGCCCGTAGCCGCAGAGAGCCGGCATCTCACCTGTTGAGTATGCCGGTGCTAGTGGCGGCACTTGATGGTATCTCAGTAACCGACACAGAATCTGACACGGGACTTCCCCTTGATTGATTGGGTCAGTTTTCAAACTTCAGAAGATGTCAAATGCCTACACGCTAGAGGGAAAGAAGAAGATTGTTGCAGACACTTCGTTGGTCCTCTTTAATATAGAAGCAGCACTACCAACAACGGTGCCTCAGTTTCACGCTAGAGCACATCAACAACAATAGACGTACCCAACAAACAGGAAGCCGCCAATCCAGCAACTAGATACCATCAATACAGAGAGGTTATGCATCTTGAACCATAATCGTTAGTCGAGGAGGCTGCTTTCATCGAGTAACTCACCCAGTGCGCACAAGAGGTAAACGAGCAAGACCAGCTTTCCTTTCCGACTCCGAAGCATATATACCCGAAGGACGAAAGCACAAGAAGAACTGCAAGACCCGGAGCGTCTAGCTGCTGTCAAAATCAATACATACACAGTGTCAGACCGGAGGAGCTCACCCTGGGCGTAATACATTAAAGGACGAGGAAAGCTACCCTTATCTACTCGTCTTGTAGCACCGTGGCGCTAATTGATGAGCGCGGGAAGCCATCGTTGATGTGCAACAGCAAAGTGACATTGCCCGAATAGACGGACACCTTCATAATGTACACCTCCCAAGCCCGTGGTTGGGTAGACGACTCATGTTTTTCTAAGGATAGCGCTACGGTCAATCAATCAGATCGAAGAAGGCCTGTTGACCTTGAAAAGAACTTTTTATAACGGAGCCATGGGCTCACAGCACACAGTACGGTGTTAGGACTTGAGGTGAGAGCACGGCTCAGTAGTAAAAGCTTCAGTATCCACCGACGTTGTGGCGCAGCGACGGAACCGTAAATTCGCGCATCAAGAGAGTGCATCTTGACGACAGTTAGAGAGGTGGGTACAGGTGAACCGATGTGTTGGTAGAGATGCCTATATTAGCAAACAGAACAGCATACCTGATTCGAAGGTTTGAATATCCGCCGAATAGACGGATAGCCGAGGTGGGATTAGCCGTACTGTCTCGAAGCCCAAGGTTTCGAGTGACTTTATTGGTTCCGTGTATTTCTTTCGTTCGAATGTGGGTCCAGGGTTTGTATTGAGAGGAGATATAGATCTGTACCTCGAAAGCCCAACATACTCACCTATCACCGAGGCAAGATGTGTGTGTTTGGGAGACTACTTAGAAGTAAACTGTGGTGATGGCTGTTAGCAATATGTATAATCGAGACCAGGATCTTGAGATCATGCGTACTTACAGTTCAAGGAGTAGACCAGCGTCAGTGTTGTCCTACTGGTTCTCGGAAGATGGCCATTGACAAATCTGACATTTGGAGACGATGCGAACAACCGAGAACAAAATTGATAACGCTCAACGGCAGTTGAGACCAAATTCGAGTCAAAGCAAGCGAGATAAAGTGTAAGACCTGCCTCTAGGGACGGCATATCGCTCGACCGTCGTCGCTATAGGACCTCGGAGTTGGAGGCTGAGTCGCAGAAGTAAACCTATGTAACTCGTCACGACACATGATCTTGTCACAGTGCGCGAAGTGCACGAGGTCCTGGGAAAATGGAAATGTCCGAGCTTTCGTGCACCACCACTTTGGATGCTGAAGGCCACGACCCGAGCTCGATAGGCGTGCGCTGCGTTCTGCTGTGACCCGAGCTCGATAGGCACAAAAGCATTTATCTTCTTGTTGACGACGTTGAGACCTGTTTGCCGCTGCGAGTGCTCGGTCCGCTCGCGTTCTCATGTATGTACTTTCTGTTCCTCAGACTGGCCATGGTAAAACATGCTATTTTGTTGGTCCTTGGAAGTACTCAAGGAGTTAGGTAAATTCACAAACCATGTTTCCCCGGCATTTACAAGTTTCCTAATAACGTACTGGTAAGAAGAAGCGGGTGAGGCGGGATGTGGTGCGGGGACCTCTGCATCACAAAGAGATACCATACCATATTTCTCTGTCATATTTTTGCCTTCTTCGTAAAGTACTTGGGGAAAGGTTAGGTTTATGCCAACCACTACGCGTGTATCGATGATGACAGTGGAACGGCTTAGCAACCGGCACCCAGGCGGAGCTTGAAAAAAATGATGAACGGGGGATGGCGATATTGCCCTGTCCGATGGAACCAGGCTCTATAGTGCGTGTCGAGTTCACGAGACAGTACCGCAACTACTAGAGCCGCCCTCGCCAGGCTAGTAGAGAGCGCAGGAGACGTACGGATGACGGCTTATGTCATCATCACGTGCGCACCTCCTGCAACCAGCCGGCCCTGTGGGTCAATTGGCTGTATCACAACAACAACAACAACAACCATAGGATACCCATTCGATACGATTCTGGCGTTTTCGACTCGCGTACTTCCCTGCCCTAGCCCAATCTGTGGTTGCTCACCACCGCTAGGCTCTAGCGATAAAGTGGATGGGAATTGCAAATCAATGGCGCCACGTGGCGTGGTTAAAACGGCTACGCTGACGCACTTTCCGTCGACTCAGCATCTGGACGCTTGCCGACAGGACGCTCCGAATTCCGAAGCCGAAGCCGAATATCCAGATTTCACCCAGTCGAGCTTCAAGATACTAAGAAGCCGACTGTTAGTTGTCTTCAACGTTCAATCTTATAACGCATGTTCAGGGTTTTCAAAGTCGTCATGGTTTGGCCGCTATTGAGCGTCACTGCTCACCCTCTGCAGAGTGTACTCCTGTGTGCTGTTGATCTACTGGTAATGATCTTCGTTTGACAAGCAAGTACGACCGGCTAATCGCCAGCTGTGTTCAATCTGCTTCCGTAGATGACGATCGGCTCCTACATTGGCATAGACCGAGACATATTTGCTCAAGGCTCGACAAATAATTTACCTGGTTAAAGTACCGGGTATCCTCGAGCGAGTCTGACAAAGGGGGGAAGCAGGATGTGCAGGTGACGTTGCTACTCACCGATTACCCACGTCGGTTAATACGGTTAGGGCGCGTCATCGACATTATACCACCCCCTAGATTATTTAATGCCTTCATTTTTAACTACATCCTATTTTAGGTCCTCCCCGCCGCTCGCTGCTCCCTTCCTTCTTATCGATAAAACCACCTAATATCATGAGCGACACGACGTCCAACCACACCGTCCCCATCGCCGCCGAACACGAGAAAACATCCCGGGAACCCCTCTTCACCTCGCAATTCACGGATGTCTCACTCGCGGGGGAACGCGTTCTGTTCATGAAGATACTTTTCGGAGGATGCTTCGCGATGGTGATCGTTATGTTCACCGTCTTTTCGATATATTGGGGTGCACTGTGGAAAGTGCCGGATCATCAACTCGACGGCTGGGTTGTGAACTTTGACGACGGACAGGTTGGTTCCGTGTTCACCCAAGGATTATTAGCATCCGCACCATCGAGCACCATCCGTTGGCAGCTCCGGACGGATTTGCAGTCGAACGAGGTCGGTCATCTAGTTCTAGAACAGAAGACGTGGTGTGCTATCGTTGGTGCGTTTCTCTGCTGTGATTTTTTCCCGAATTGATGCTCACGATATGCTCCTCTATTTAGTCAACGCGAATGCTACCAATAATCTTAATAATGCGGGCGCAGACTACGATCCGACAACGGCCATCACATTCTACGGTGTTGAAGCTCGCAGTGAAAACGCGTACCGATCGCTGATACGACCGGTTGCCCAGAACACGCTCCAGGCTATCGCGCAGTCATTTGCCAGGCAGCGCGTCGCAAACATGTCCTCCGACGCACTCACTTCGCTCGCGTCCTCCTCCCCGCAGGCCGTCACCGAACCTGTCTCGCACACGATCGTCAATCTCGCGCCCTTTGATATTCCTGTCGCGTCTGCCATCACTTTTGTGGGCCTGATCTATCTCCTCATTTTATCGTTCTTCATCGTGATGGTCGGGCTATCGGCACGCGAGGCGTCGGGTCTGGAGAGGAAACTCACCACTGCCAGTCTCATCCGCGTTCGCCTTGCCAGCGTGTTCATTGCCTATTTCTTGATCAGTCTATTCTACTCCCTTTTGAGTAAGGCCTTTCAGGTCGACTTTTCGCGAAAGTGAGTCCACCGGCAAGCGTTCCGTTACCAGTTTCTGATCTTACTTCTTGTAGGTTTGGTAGTTCCGGCTTTTTGGTTTTCTGGATGATCAACTTTGTTGGCATGCTGAGCGTTGGTCTGGCACTCGAGGCCATGATCACTCTTCTCACTATCCGCTTTGTTCCGTTCTTCATGATTCTGTGGATTATAGGTATGTTCTTCTAAAGACCGTTGAAGCGCTGCTCACCGCGTCCTGTAGCCAATGTGTCGGTGTGCTTCATGCCCATTGACGTTCTCCCTCATATCTACCGATATGGCTACGCCATGCCATTCTATAACGTCTCTCTCGCTATCCGTACAGTATTGTTCTCGACGAAAAACGAAGGTGAGGGTCTCTTTCTCTTCTCAGTGTATATTCACAAGCTCATCTGCTTTCAGTCGGTTTACATTTCGGTATTCTCATCGCATGGGCTGCCGTATCAGCAATCACTCTCCCCACATTCCAGTGGTACAGACGACGAATTCTTCACAAGGCAAATGAGGATGAAGAAGCCTTCACCGGGTTCTGGTTGTTGCATCGATTTGTGGAAGGCAGGAGATGAGGGCTTACAATATGCATATTGCATTCTATCACGACCACAGTTGACACTATTCATATTATTATTACACTCGGAACTACAAGCTTGTGTAGAGGTAGATCGCACAGTACCATAATCAAGGGCGATTAGGAGAGAACACTACTTTGATCTGCTCAAATGCAGATGATTGAGCCCTGACCCACGCCCGCCTCTGTGGCTTGCCGACGCGCTGTGTCCCGCCTCCCGCCGCGTTTGGGCTTGGCCGTGGCCAAGCAACACATGTGCCTGCCGTATCTCGGCCGAAAATCCTTCCTGTACCTATCTCGCCGCCATGCCAGCTTTCTTCCTTCCTCTACATGACTGCAGACGACACGCTGATGAACGAGGAGACCCATCTCCTCGAAGCGCAACCAGAACGAAAACGAACGCCCTTGCCATGGTCACAGCTGTACATTGTCTTGATCTTGCAGCTCCCAGACCTCTGACGTCGCAAGTAATCTTTCCCTTCGCGCCTCAGGTATGTTCATCCGCGACATTTGCGTGTCTCGCACCTGAACTTTGCGTACAGCTGATGCGGGACATTGGTGTCACTCATGGCGACGAACGACAAGTCGGATATTATGTCGGCTTCATGGTGGGTGTCCTCAATGAGATGATAACTTGACGGACGCTGAATCGCTCTCTAGCAATCACTCTTTTTCCTCACTCAAGCCTTCACAGTGCTTCAATGGAGTCGTCTATCTGATCACATCGGTCGCAAACCCGTCATTCTTTCTGGATTGTGTGGATTGGCCATCTCTATGTATTCCTTTGGTCTTTCGCGTACGTTCCTGGGACTTGTGCTCAGTCGGTCATTGAATGGCGCTTTGAGTACGCCTGCTCAATCATCCCCACCCGGTCATCAACTAACAAGCTGCCTCAGACGGAAACATTGGCGTAATTAAAAGGTGTTCACGAAGCGATCGGAATTTGCAGACTCTAACGCATCCTGCTTAGCATGGTTGCGGAATTAACCGACGCGACTAACATCGCCGAAGTACGTCACCGTGTTTACCACTGCTCAGATGCTAACAGCAACATTCAAGGCGTATTCTTACATACCCATTGCATCATGTTCCGGGGCCATCATCGGTCCAATAATCGGTGGTGCCCTCGCACGACCAGCGGACCAGTTTCCCAGTCTCTTCGGGAACTCTCAGTTCTTGAAGGATTATCCCTACTTCCTACCATGCGCTATTCCAGCCACCTTTACCGTCGTCGCCTGGACAATCACTTTCCTTTTCCTGGAAGAGACCGTCAAACAACCAAAGTCCTTTCGCTCGCTCGTTACAGAACACATAAGCGCTAAATCTCAGACTACAACCATTACCTCGGACGTATCGGATAACGACGGTGCAGAGAAGCCTCTGCCTCTTCGCTCTCTCTTAATTCGTCAGGTCATCATCGCCGGTGGAAACTACGCGATGCTTTCTCTTTTAGAAATCACTTTCCGTGCCATACAGCCCGTTTTCATGTCGACACCGATTGAGTTGGGAGGTCTGGGGTTGTCCACATCAGCCATAGGGAAGATCCTCTCGACATACGGCGTCTTGAATGCTCTTTTCCAGTTTTTTGTCTTCGCGAGACTCGATAGACTGTGGGGTACCAAAACGACCTTCACGGTTGGAATCGCGTCGGCGCTACCCGCCTTCGGCTGTTATCCTGTGATGACTGCGCTGATTAGGACTCAAGGACGGTCCTCCATGGTGTGGGCTGTCTTAGCATTCCAAGTAGCGTCTTCGATCGTGCTCAGTCTGTCATACGGTAAATCATACACGCATTGCCATCCTTTCATTTAGCTGATCGTCTGTTAGGCGCTGTGTTCATTTACATCACCGCTGCCTCGCCGAACCGTGCTTCCCTTGGAGCAACTAACGGCCTGTGCCAAATGGTCGTGAGCATCTTCCGGACAATCGGGCCAGCAGCGGCCGACTCGCTCTATTCTGCATCGCTGAAACATCAGCTCTTGAACGGGTTTCTGGTCTATTATGTTTTGATGGCGTCGGTGTTTGTCGCTCTTCTTGTTGCATCTCTCCTTCCTACTCGTCTGAAGTAGCCAGAAGAGGATAATGTTACAGGACGTTGTAGCCCTCCTTGGGGGGCTTTCAGTCGAGCACGATCCCGACGCCTGCCGGGCTAGTACACTGGCGCTGATTAGAAATAGAGTACAGATGTAGCAAGAGTCCAATCGCCCTGCGGTAACTTCAATCATTACCCATGTATCTACTCTACCTAGCTTCATAGCATAGGATACAGTCGTATCGTGACAGTGTTCAAGCTGCGATCGTTCCAATTGACGGTTTCGTAAGCCGGCCTCTTCTTCCTTCGACCAAACAGGCGCCAAATCAGGGGGTACGATTCAACGTCGTAAACGCTCTTGCGTCGCATGCAGGCAAACCAAAGCACGATGTGAAGTCCTTGCCTTCCCAGACCTCAGTTGTCATCGCTGCAAAGCTCTAAAGAACTCGATCTAAGACAACACTCAAGCTACGACTTTATTCTTGATTAGGTGTGTTTATTATACGGTCTCCGTTGGAGGTGGATGTTCCTTCTACATTGACAATCACTACCAATTGATCCGCCCGTGCATGGTCCTTTCTTCCCCAGCATTTCGATTGGTCGGCGCCCTTAGCCATGTTCAGACGACTTTTAAACACCCCAGAGGCCCTAAATGTCGCTGAAGAGCTCCCGAACGGACTGGAAACACTTCAACAAGTCCTTCATCCAAATGAAATCAATGAATTGCTTTTAGTGTCTGCAGCATTTGCGTTCGCGTGTTAGTGTATCCTGACGGGTTTGTACAGATTCTACACCAAATACGCCCCGTGGCTCAATTTCACGTTACGATCTGGTACAGTTCTCGATTTGGCGTGCTGTAGAATTGCTTGTACGCACCTGACACCAGCGCGGGCGCGAATCGTTTCCCCCCGACTTGTGCATCTCATTGGCAAAAATATATCGAATGTCGTCCTAAATCCTGAACGTTACCACTCGCTGGAGACTGTGAAATGTCTTGCAATCTTGTCAATGCGGTCTCCGGTATCTCCAGGTCTCGCGAGTGTGGCGATACCATTGCGATGGATCTATTCTTTCATAAGGCTTCTTATAGAATTCACGTAGGAGAGGCTTCCGTCGCGTACTCCCTCGGTATGCCAGCGCACTCTACACAACTTGACGATACAGAACTGCTGGAACAAGCCCGATTGGCGAGTCGGTTCGTTGACGATTTAAACGCACCTGCTCACATCGACACTAGTGGCTAGCTCTAATAAACATTGAATCCATGTAGGCGGCTTGTCTTTACTTCCGAGGATGCGTTTAGAATTACTTCTAGGTTGTGCCTTGGCAGCGGCCGACCGCCTCTATCGCGGCGCTCTAAGCTTGATGTCCAGATTCTGCCACATCAGTGGCGTCGATGGCCACCACCTTCAAATGAGAATCCTGACCGAGATATTCGCGGCTGCAGAGCTCGGATTGACGATTGAGCTCGCTGGCGTTTCCGATTGGAGACATGGTTGTCCGCCACTTTGTCATGCTTAACTACATTCGATAGAATGTCAAGACTGATCACGCCCTTTTCTGGTTAGCTTTCCTTCTGCTGTTGAGTGGTTCGTACTGACCCTTATTACAACCTCCAGCGAACATAACAAGTCTTGGTATCACCTCCTCTCGTGTATCCTCCTGTCCTGTCGTCTACTGGTCCTTGAACATACTGTTCGAATTGGGCGCGCTCTCCAGACCACGACAGTCCCGTTTGGTTTGAGGATATCAAGCCACACGGACTAGATGTCATACGTATCTGGGGCTCTGACGCTAATAGATCCGCAGAGGCTTTGCTCACCAAGGTCCTTCAATTCGACAGCTCTTCGCTTGTGGATGTCCCTGGTGCGATGTTCATATGGATCGCTTTTGCTGCCGGCGTTATCTTCGAGTTCAACATATACATGATGGACTTCTTAGGAATTACTGTTTCCGGTTGGGCGCAGCAGCTGCTAGAGAAAACGGTCACGATGTTATAGGGAAAGGTCTTTCCGGAGCGCCATGCTGCGAGCGGTGCGCTGGCGTGGTTGACTACCTGCTGCAAGCGTGTTTGGAAAACATTCGTTTGATCCAGGAACTTCAGCCGTCATGATTTGAACATTGAGCAGATTAGCATGTACTGTACATGTTCTAGTCTAAGTCTACACCATCCAGGTACACGGAATCGGAGCTACATGCCGTTCATACTATGGGGGTTCTCGGCATTCGCGCACCTCTATCATCCCACTTCTTATCTGGTCGTCCATCCTGCGAAATTTCGACAGCTCGGCCATGTGCCGTAGATTGAGAATCAAGCGCGTTACGGCCAGCGTTGTCGTGCACCATACGAAACTGAGAAAAGGCGAGTTATTCCTTGTGAGAGAGGCATATATGAAACACTCACAAGACTCCGAGAAATATCAGTGATAACTGTTTCTTGTTGAGTCTCCGAGATGCGAGTGAAACGGAGAATATACTCACCGGTGCAATGAAGGCGATGAATAGATTGAGCATCCGGAGAACTGCGCGAGCCAACGTCAACTGGGATGAAACAATCTATAAAGAGAAGCGGTCCTACGAAGAAGAACCTGTGCGTTTCATGTCATCCTAAGTATACCGAATGAAGGTGTGACACATACCACGAAATAAAAGACGCCATCTCGATAGAGTATGGACATAGCCTGCTCCTTCTTTCGAGGCTGACACAAAGCATTCCAAACAACCATAATAAATATGACAACCTCAAAGAGGACCTGTACGGGAGCCATCAGTGAATGCCGACGTTGTATACCATAAGATGCTGACACCTGGGGCCCATAGTATACCAATGTCGCTCCTGCTCGATAAAACACATACATGAAGACTCGGTACCCATAACACAGAACCTGCCCCGAAATTAGCCGTCGGCGACAACGGTATAGACGAACTCACGGGTCAGTGTAACGACGACCTTTATTCCGCAAGCAAAATTAGCGATCTGTGTCGTGACAAACAAGATGAGGGTCCATGTAATGAGGCGGACATTCCGATCCCATAGGTTCCACAGGTGAAGGAGCACAAGGACTATTGAGAATCGGGCGGTGAGATTCGGCGGAAGGGGAGAAGGACTCACAGTTTCCTCCAGCGATGGTTACGATACCAACCAAAGTCTACAAGCAGATTGAGCAAAGGTCTGATAGGAAATGGAGATACGCACAGCGATATCGAACCATGTCTTGCAGCTGCGTTGGCATGCGATAAACACAATCTTTGAGCAGATGAGTGAAGAGCTTACAACTAGTGACAATTAGATCGTAGAAAGCGATGTGAGGATGTAACGTACTCCCGAAGACAGATTCGCCATGCCGCCCATTTCTATTCCAGAAGCACGTTCAGGTTTCCACTACAGCATTTGCATCGCCGGACTCACGAACGAGGTGCACAATGACGAACACAGGCACGCTGTATCTCATTCCGAGGAATAGCCACTTCGGAGTACTTGACGGCGCCTTCCAGATGAAGCGTACTTCGTCCGCAAAGGTCAAGGAATGGTCGTACAGCATGAGCTGTTCGAGTCAAATTGGCTGCGGGGAACATACTCAAGGACGTACCACTAATCCTGCGACTATGCGACCTGTGAGCAACGCACACACTAACAACCAAGGTAGGACGTACTGCTGAGATATCTCGTGGCGTAGAGATTCTGGACCTGGTCTGCCAGATCATCGCTGCCAACCATCGCATTGGGATGTGCAAGGAAAGAAACACGCTTGCAAGTCTTCGCGTCGTGAAGGACCTGAGAGTAACTGACGAAGACCGCCGGCGGAAACGGCGGGTAATCAGTAAAGGAGTTTAAAATCTCATCAGCCCTGGTCGGCTTTATGGCCCAATAAGTAAGTAGAAGATTTATCCCCACAAGGCACAGGTACTTGCGCTCAAAGCGGTTCTGCTCAAGCCTCAAGTCCTGCTCGAGTTAGTTACAAGCGACTGCGTTGAGATCAGAAACACACGGCGAGGATAGTGTGCATCAGCTGATCAAAATTCATCGGGGAATCACGTCAGACTCGTACAACGTGCGCCAGAACAACCAAGGCCCGATGGCAGTTCAGGCTTCGGTTAAGTTCAGGGAGGGAGAGTTCAGGTCGGTTTACACTTATTGCAAGCCCCACATTACACCGCCGTTTCGCATCTTCTGGCGCTTCATCGAGCACAACGTCATGATTCTCGAGCCCTCAAATGCGTTCAATCGGTTGCTCAACTTGAGCATCCACTGCCATCGAGCGTGCCACTGTACCAAGATTGACTTCACCTTGCTAGGTAAACGTACAAGACATCCAGGAAATTATGCTCAAGAAGGCCGCTTCGGGAGTGGCTTCGCCTTCTGATAAGCCTGTCGTTCTCGACCACCGTACGTTTCAATGACCGACGCCTCCTCCGACGCCCGCTACGAAGAGCACCCACATGGGACGGGCAATAGATGAGAACTAGATGAGCTTCTGAGTGTATTTTTTTCTGAAACTAAGCTACCCGATGTGTCCCCACATATAGGGCAATGAAAGTTGGTCGAGAACCAAGACATGACTGTGGCGTGGGAACTTACATTACGCGCTCTAGCCTCTACGCTCATGTCCATTTTTGTGTCAACTGGCAACGTGGAAGAGCTGGGATTCCCAAGAATGTCTTATATGCCTGGGTCTATTTCTTCTGCTATCTGCTAGAAGAGTTCAATTCTTTGCTCCGATTCTGTCTGTCTGTCGCATGCCGCACGCTGCATTGACCACTGGGAGCTTTCTCTTACTATCCCCGGGGTCTTTGATGGTCTATGCACCTGTAAGATTAGTTTACCAACCCCTGAGATCTGCCTTTGTTCTGCGCTTTTAGGATGTGGACAATCAGTCTTGCTCACTCAAATTTTCAGTAAACCCCTTTCTAAAGGGTTTGAGGAGCAATTGAACGAGATGGAAGAAGGTCTTTTCCTGTCGCCGGGCGTTCGTTCGTTGCCTGGCGTCACTGTGGCTTGGCTGACGACGCTTTGTAGGCTGCGTCCGGCGGTGTTTACACCAGACGAAGTCACGCGCGCAGTGCTCCAAGTTGTCCCTGGCAGAATCCCGGCTCCTCGGTGGGTACAATCCCAGCCTTGTCGATATTGAGTCGATTATTGTTGCTCTCCTCTCCCACTCCAACAAAGCCGACGAAGTGTTCATCTCAAACTAGGGCAAACGTCCTTGGCCATTGCTGGGGAAATTGGGGGGAGATTTGAGGAGACGGCGATAGATGGCGAATCGTCTGATGAGGGGGAGGAAGAACAAGAGTGGGTTATATGTTTTATGCTCTCTACACTCTCTCAACTGGTGTTTACAGTGCCGAGCCGCCGAAGAAACGTTGTCAAGTTACCAAGGCTGTCAGGGACCAAGTAAAGACGCGGACGCATCAAAAAACGTTTCTAGAGTCCCTTCAGGCTACTCCCGCTGTTCTGCACCAGAACAGCGACACGAAACGGTGTTTCGATGACGATGGGAGGTTCGCGTGGCTTCAGCACGAGACATACATCAAAGCGGACGCTATTGAGGATTGTATTGTCGTATGTGGTTGTTGCTCTGAGGCACAGGTCTCAGAGTCGAAAGCGAAGAAGGGGAAGCCCACTTAGGACTCTGGGAAGAAGAACGGCTTGGATTGGCCATCGAAAGATGTGTTCAAGAATATATCAAAAGTGGATTGAGGAGAAGGGATTAACGAATTGAATTGTCGTTCCGGGGGTTGAGCTACTGGTAATGAAGTAAATATCACCATTCGTTATTGTTAGATTGTACCATGTCGTTCTATAGCAAAGGAGGAAAGGATGTCACGTATATAGTGTCTGCTTCGACTTCATCTAAATTACTCCGACGCTAGGTCATTCTGTACATGTAATTTCTGGCTGCTCAACACCAACTGTTATCCGACGCTCTAAAACGATCAGGATCGTGATTGTTAAATGTGAAACTATGCGGCTTCCTATAAGTACAAGCTACACTAAGCTAATATACAAAGCATATGCTCGTCATATCGATGAGCTTTTAAGAATCACCCAACGATCGCACCCTCTTTGACTTTCGCGGAGAAGTGAGAATGGCGTTGCTAAAGATGCTGTTAGCAGGAGTCAGATTCAGACTTGAACTCAAACTCAAACCTTCGTGTCCGCTTCGAGTTCTTCTTGCCTTCCGACGTCTTCGACTTTGCGACAGGTACAGGCGCTCGAACTGCCTTTGGCATCCTCCTCTCAATGAGAAGCTCCTGCTCGTTCTCCGCTTCCTTTTCAAGCCAGTCTTCGAATCTGACGCCCAAGGCCGCCAGAGTATCGCCGACTCTAGAACGGAGAGATAAATGACACAATCCACCGATGTACCAGATAGGGAGAGGACTCACGCATTAGAAATGCGCGTAGCGGTAGCGCAGTCTATAACGATTATCTGACGCCTCTCCAACTCCTGGAACACTTCAACAAGTGCGTTAGGGTTGGTTTCGAATGCTCTGGAGACAGTGCGAGTGGTGGGAGGAGCCATTAATCAGTAACGGTACCGCTGTGGCTTCCATTTTGGGCTTTTAAGTATAGACGGGCGACTATTAAGCTTTGTTTTCAGTGAGGTCGACCACCATGAGACAAGAGGAAAAGAGGGCCGCCGCAGCGACGCATGCCACAGCATTATGGTTGCACGAAGCGCTGGTCCACTGTTTCAAGTCGGACAAAGGTCTTTGTGGTGAAAGTCAAGCAAGGGCAACGCGCAAAGATCGCCTTACATCATCGAGTGACAGACACGGGCACATGCTTTTCTGGCCTTGACCACCATGGGCTTGCCGACGCGTTCCTTTCTCTGTAAAACGACACCTCTCGCCGACATAACAACAGCGACTACGGAGCATATCAGTCGGATCCATAGCCGGCCAACTGGCCAAGGCCCAAGTCCTCTTCAGTGTCGGTGGTTATCTTCAATTTGCTTTTATCGACGGCCGCATCTGTACTAGAATCAACGAGGCGCTTTCCTGCTCAGCTGATCCTTTCTGCGACGTCCGCGTTCGCCCTGCGTTATGGGCACAAGATCACGTTGACGCGGGAGGCCATATATGGAGCCTCCCGGGCCGGGACTCCAGGAGACGTAAGTTCAACCAGCAGGTACCTCACCAATTCTGTACATGTAGAAGGAGTCAGAGTGGAGTGAACGGTAACGCAATCCCGCCACTTACTATACGGGAGAACTGACTGTCGTATATCCTTGACAGATGCTTATGTAGATTTCTTGGCTCTGCACTCGATACCGAATAAGATCTGGAGCTTGTCGCCCAAGAGCCATGGAGAAATCCCGGCATATTTTGTCTGACGACGCTTTTTGACATGTCTTGGCGTACCGCGGAAGGGACTCAAGCAGACTCTAGGAGCATCGCGCAGGTTTTATTTAGGCGCATCGCGAATTCCAAAAGTCCCGTGGGGCAGTCTGGGGGTAGAGTGTACCTGGACCTGTAAAATGTGGAGAATGCTGCGTTCTTAGACGATCCGCACTGTTCGAGCAGAGCTTGGTCCGTCGTGACCCTGATCCGTTGAGGTCGTATAAAAGCGGTCGGTCCGGCTATTGGGTTAGTGGATCCGAGGACTCTTACGCTTCTACTATTCCTTTTCATCTAACTCACCTTTCAGACTATTGTACACGAGGAGTATGGCTGGCGGCGCTGTCGCGAACGTAGGGGCTGGTGGATTCGGTCATCTCATTGACCCCCGTAGGACGTGGTACAATAACAGAAGGTATGCGTCTGCTGTCAGCATTTGGAGTAAAAGACATAAACAATCTGCAGGCTCATCGCTCTCAACGGTTGGATTGTACTCTTGTACGTCCAGAAAAAACGATTTTCGTTAAAATATAACGTTCTTCAGCCTCATCACCTCGTCGACCAACGGCTACGATGGAAGTATGATGAATGGATTGCAGTCGGTCACACAGTGGTCGGACTACTTCGATAATCCTTCAGGAGGAAAACTTGGTCTGCTGAATGCTATCCAGGTAATGCACGACATGCAGAAATCACAGTATGCTGATGCCCAGCCCAACCAGAGTATTGGCTCCCTGGCTGCGTATCCATTCTCTCCATACGTTTCTGATGGCATCGGACGCAAGAGAACGGTGGCTTTGGGTGCATTTCTTATGATTGTGGCGACGGCCATACAAACAGCAGCGCAATCTGTTGGCATGTTCATCGGTGCTCGGTACTCCTCCCATAGCCTTCCTATTTCCACAAAGGCTAACTACCACACGGTAGCTTCCTCATCGGCTTTGGACTGACGTTTGCTGGTACGTCTTTTGATCAATCAGACTCGCCCACCTGATCATGTCTATTTCAAAGCTAATTCGGCCCCCATGTTGGTCACTGAAATATCATACCCGACGTATCGCGCTCCGTTGACATCCGCATACAACTCTTTGTGGTATTCGGGTTCTATTGTGTGCGTACTGTTGGAACGCGCTTTGCGGCACCCCTGACGTAGTCTCGTAGCGCTGCGTGGACGACTTTCGGGACATTTAAGATCAGCAACACATGGGCGTGGAGAGTTCCTTCGGTGCTGCAAGCTCTGCCTTCCGTCATCCAGGTCATCCTGATATGGTGGGCACCAGAGTCCCCTCGATGGCTGGTCAGCAAAGGGAGAGAGGAAGAAGCGCTTGACATTCTCGCGTATTATCACGCTGACGGTGATCGGTATGTTGCATGCTTTCATCGTACCCAGCAGCGTACTCATTCAGAGCGCTTACCAGAAATGATCCGTTGGTACAGTTCGAGTTCCAGGAAATCAAGGCCGCCATCGACTTTGATCGTAATGTTGCTGCGAATGTGGGTTGGAAAGCGTTGATCAAGACGGTCGGAAATCGGAAGCGTATGAACATTATTGTCGCGATAGCATTCTTCTCGCAGTGGTCTGGGAATGGTATCGCCTCTTATTACCTGAACAAGATCCTCAAGGCTATCGATATCACTGATTCGACGACGCAGGTCTGTAAATGCGCTCGTGCCGTGCTCGTGTATCTAACATGACCGTGTAGCTGCTCATCAATGGTATACTCCAGATATGGAACCTGGCGTGGGCTCTGCTTGCTTCGTTCCTCGTCGACAGAGCTGGTCGACGTCTACTCTTCCTACTATCAGGCGTCGGCATGTTCATTTTCTTCGGTGCCCAGACGGTTTGCTTTGGCGTGTTCTCGGAGAAGGGAACTCCTGGCGCGGCTCATGGCCTTATCGCATTCATCTTTCTGTTTTATGCCGCTTATGAGTACGTCTTCCCTTCTGAAGATTTATACAAGCTAAAATCAATTGCGCAGCATTGCTTTCTCGCCCTTGATCGTCTCCTATACGGTTGAAATTCTGCCCTACCCGCTTCGCGCAAAGGGTCTGACAGTGTTCAACTTTACGGTGTCATTGGCATTGATCTTTAATCAATACGTGAACCCGGTTGCACTTGACGCACTTGGTTGGAAATACTACGTATACATTGCTTCGTATCCTTTCTAGAGTGCCCGTCTGATTTCCGTCTAAGATTGTGTATGTCGTCTGGCTCTTCTGCGAATGCGTCTTCCTCTTCTTCTGTGAGTCTACACGTCGCAGTCACGGCGTGCTTCTAACGTACCTTGCTTTTAGTCGTTGTCGAGACGAAGAACCTCTCTCTCGAGGAAACTGCCGCCCTATTCGATGGACCTGATGCTGCTCGTGAGCTCCAAGCCAACGCGCACACCGAGGCTGGGCTGAGTCCGAAGGAGAAAGTCTCGGAGAAACATTCGCTCGATGAGGTTGCTTCGCCAGACCTACACAAGTCATGAAGCATTGATATGCTGCTTTGTTGCTGAGATCCGTTCCGATTTGCTTTTTGTTCTGTCTCTCTCAGTGTAACGAGTATTATATCTTCCGTACAAATATGACCAAGTTTGATTTGGTCAATATGCTGCGACGTTCTTACGCGGCGCGGACCCTCATCAACAACCATCATCTTGCTTACGCGTTTTAACGTCCAGCATCGGACTTGCATAACCTTCATTGTGCGCAGACATGAGGTTAGGCGACCTTGGCTCGTCGCAATGCAGCCGTATGCGTATCGTCACGGCCTAGGAACGCAAATGGGAGAGGTATAAAATGCCAGAATTTTGTTTCAAAGGCTCATCATGGCTTTAGATACTGTTTTAATCGTGTGTCCCTTACTTCCTCTCTTAAATTCGCGTCTGATGACACGTAGGCTGGCGCTGGACCGACCGGCTTAGCACTTGCTATATCGCTTGCAAAGAATGGCATCCCTTGCCGAATTATCGACAAGAAGCTCGAGCACACCATCGGGCAACGCGGTTCGGGAGTACAGGCGCGTAATTTTTCCTCTAGCTCTTCTAGCGATGTTCGGTGGCTCATTGTCGTGCAGCCTCGGACTCTTGAGATTTACAACTTCCTTGGTGTTCTCCCAGAAATCTTGGCCGCCAGCATGTCAGCTCAGCCACTTGTTATGTATGAAGCGGACGGGGTTTCAATCAAGGCTGAGGTCGGTATCGCGCAAGATGTAGAGAGCACGCCTTCTAAGCCCTATGTAAGCGAGGGGCGCCTTACTTGTAACGACGTCTTATGCTTCGTATGGTAGATCAACATGCGCTTGATTGGGCAGTATAAGCACGAGGAGCTGCTGCGCGCGCATCTCGCTAAGACTGGAAACCAGGTCGAGCTTGGTGTTGAGCTCCATTCGTTTGAACAATTCCCTGACCGAGTGGTGGCGCACATTGTCGAGCACCAAGGTAATGGTGTTGACAAGGAGAGCACCATCGAAGTTGGATGGATTGTTGGTGCGGACGGCGCTCGGAGTGTCGTTCGACACCAGCTAGGGCTTACCTTCCTCGGCGAAAGTAGGAAAGAGCAGTTGATTGTTGGAGATATTCGCATCAAGAACTCACCTTTGGATGGTACCGTGAGTCTCCTCTGTATTGCTCTCTTTGAAGTCCATGATTCAATGAGAGTTTAGAAATGGCACCTTTGGGGAGATGCGTCTACGAAGATGTAGGTCTTTACCCTGACTCCTTACTACCTGCGTCTGAGTATCTGAAGGATAACACTGAGACCATACGCTATCGAGGGAGACGATCGCTACTACACGGTGGCGGCTGGGACGTTGTTAGACCGCCAGAAGGCTGCATCAAGTCGAGAAGCGTACATTGAGGAATTCAAGGAGATCAGTGGTCGAAATGACATCGAGTTCGGAGACTTGATATGTCTGTCGCATTTAAGGTATGTTTCTATTTCATTTGATGCTTTTTATACGATCTTATGACGCGAATAGACTCAACATTCGCATGGTCAACAAGTTTGGCGAAGGCAGAGTCTTCGTCGCTGGCGGTATGTTCTCCGTCTCATCTGCGCGCCTTGGTTTAACTCATCCGCTAAACAGATGCGGCCCACATTCACAGCCCCTCGGGCGGCCAAGGCCTCAACACGGGCGTGCAAGACGCGTTCAACCTCGCCTGGAAGCTCTCCCACGTTATCAAACACCTCTCGCCTCCCTCGCTGCTCAACTCTTACACCGCAGAACGCCTCCACGTCGTTGCCGCCATGCTTTCCGAGACCACAGCCATTTTGAAAAAGACATTTCAAGCTTCGGCCGGCAATATCGAAGGATTTGAGCGCAACTGGGAGCTACGCCAATTCGGCGTCAATTACCGGGGAAGCGACATCGTTCTTGATGATGGAGATAAGAGTGAGGTTGTGGACCCGTATCGATCTGGCGATGATGGTCGAGTACGCGGTGGAGATAGGGCTCCAGATGCACCGGGTCTTCTCACAAAAAATGGGACAAGGACAAGCGTATTTGAGATACTCGATCCGACGAAGCATACGGTGTTGCTGTTCGGTGCAGCAGCCAATGATGGGGCTTTCCGTGACGACTACCCGACAGAGGTTGTGTCCATCTTGAGTGTCTATCCGCAGGATACGTTGACTGGAGCGGAGCTTGGAGGTATGATTGATGTGGAGGGGCATGCATATAGAAGTTATGCCGTCTCGGGAGGGGAGGCTGTCATTGTACGACCTGATGGTGTAATCGGTGCGCGAGTACGGGATGCTGATGGTCTTAGGAAGTATTTTGGAAAGATCCTTGTGTAGGCAGCCTCTTCTTATTTCTTTAGCTGTCGTGGATGATGGCGCCCATCGGGCTTATAGGGTACTATTCCCTTCCCCAGGTAGGCTTCGGCTTCAAGCATTCGTCAGACATTTACAGAGCTCTCAGCGCCATTCACCTTCTCTCGACCATGAGGCATTTCTGTCCATCTGTTGATTCTTGTGGCCCATGAGGCCATCTATCTCATGATCATGACATGCTGTGCTCCTGCCTCAAAATCTCACAACTCGGGAGTAATACGCGTGGCAATCTTCTTCGCGCACAGGAAATCGGAGGTTCATCGTGAGATGCCACATACCGGATCGATATTCGCCGGCGGTATGTCCTCGAGCCTCGCCCTGGTCCGCTATATAAAATGTTTTTCGGAGTAACTGTTAGGAGAACTTCCTTTTCTCTGCCTACATCAGCTAGTATGCGACGACTCACAGAGTCAATGGGAACGTTGAAACAGTTCTTGGACACAGTTATCCCGAGAGTGATATTTAATGCCACCTTACACGCATACACTCTTCGGCTTCTACTCATTTCATCAGTAGGCTGCATTTGTGGAGCAATAATATTTCTACAGCATTACCTCCCCGAGTGGAAGTATTTTATCGCGGTGTTCTGTGTGTCTCCGGCGATTATCATTCATCAGGTCCTCAGGTAAGAGCACATTTTGGGCCTACGGATCGATGACAGATGTGTCCTGGACGCGATGCTCTAGTGTTTTTCCTATCATGCCAGTGTATCTCGATATGCTGGTCGCACTCGGTGAAATCATCACTTGTAGGTGCTATTAGACTCACTCCCTGGACGATGCTCACGTCACCGTCTAGCATCGTGTTTCGTGCAACCGTGGACCTGGTACTTCGATCAGTACGACATCACTAGCACCATTACGCTTTGTATATGCATATACGCCCAAGCGATCTCACTCGTGGCTCTTTTCCTCATTCGCGTCCTCGCCCTTATCCGGCGGAGTTCTGATTGGGGATTCATCGTGGCATTTACGGAATCGTTTGATTTCCTATCAATGTCCACAATGTGCCCTGAAAGGGCGCGTCGTGTCAGTCGATTATCTCTCGTTACGGGGCGAACGATTTTTCGCCATGTATTCCAGTACGTCTTTGTTTGTGCCTCATGAGTCGATTCTCACGTATAGTGACAGGGATGAGTCGATGACTATTGTGCTGATGCGTGGCGTGTCCGCTGTAGCCATGATTCTAGTACTGTTGGCTTTTGCGGTTACGACAGTAATCCTGGAGCCTGTTCATGAAGCCGGATTGACGCCATCAAAAAGGTATTCGACGCTGGTCGTCCACGATAACCTCAGACTACAGTCAGACAGCAACTGGAGAATCCTCGTTGTAAGCGGCCACACTCAAAGTTCTAGATGATGCTCATTCTACTCCTTAGTTTGTTCAGATAGACGAATACACCGACCAAGACGTGGCCAGCGGCTTTTTAGACGACAATATGCAGAACTTTCAAGACGCAGTGGATGTAATACCGCTATGGACCGGTTTGTATAGTGGACCAGACTGTAATGGAACTAGAAAATATTGGTCTCGACTCGAGTCCATTTCAGCATGGGTGGCTCTGACCCCACGGATTGCCGGGATCGAGATTGATTGCCCAAATAGACTCGCACGGAGTGCTAAACAGCAGACTATGAATGGTAAGTCTCGCTTCTTGCAGTTGCGCAAATCACAACATACTAACATGAAAGGTAGATCTCATAGACTATCCATCCAACGATATTTGGCCGGATTTGTTCGTCCGAGTCAACTTCTCCGCCTTGCACCCTATAGGCTCCTTTGACGACTTCCACTACGACAACAATGCACGCAGCAGAACGGTGTATGTGGCTGTCGGGCTGACGGCGGATGTGAACGCTATTTTAGCAAACACTGTTCCGATTCCACTTGTGTCGAATGTACATCTCATGGGAGCTGTTCAGACTACAATTCGGCAGCAACTTCCCGAAGACAACATCGCAGCCAGTCTATTTGGTACCGTGAGTCACGTTCTATTCCAGCGAGTCAATTTTTAGTTTCGGACGTTAGGCTGCGAACTTCTTGGTAGCTCAGATCCCTTATCTCATACCTGATCCATTATCATCATCCTCAAACGACGACACGGCGACTCTACAACTATACATGCAAGCCGACTACAGAAACTGGAGTTTCGACGCGGATTACAGGGAAAAGTCCATCTGGGCGGGCCTCTCTGCGCTTGGAGGATTCTGGACGCTACTTAATGGCTTCTTCATTCTGCTATTTGGAGTGAGTCTTTTGAAGATCGTATTTGGTGCGTTGTGTTGCTGTTACTTAACAAATTCCACCGCTGACATTCTTTGCCGCCAATTCCATAGACGTGAAAACCTCTATCGACCTTCGGACTTCTTCATCGATTCAGAGGTGTTCAACTTGATGAATACCCCGAGGTTTCCACTGAAGGAGAAACTACACGCGGGCTTATCGCCTTCCTACGCGAACATTTCATTGACCTCAGTCTTGTTAGGCCCGTTTCGTCAGTGCCCGCCAGGGGCGACCATGAGCTCGGGATACTGTGTAGTAACGAGTCTAGCGCGTTAGTAGACTCGAATGGAACGAGCGGGGTGGGCGCTAAAGGAAGAGAGTAAAGGCCACGGTCACCGGATACATCAAATTCGACTTACTTCGAGACCAGAAATCATAGACTCGCGTCGGAAAAGACGGGAGCTATATGCGCCCGTGATCAGCAACCTGTACGAAGGAAACGAGGTTCTCACGGGGTGGGAGAGACTGTAATGTTACGTTGTATCACTATCCCAATACATGAACTATTTTCGCGACAGACCGACTGTGTTAGATGCGACGACTGGGCGAGATACAAGACGTTTCTTGCCACTATCGATAGATACTGTACAAGAAAGACGGGGTAGTAAACCCTGATGTAGGGCATGCGCGTCGTTCAGCGGGACACCATGGGTCTAGTGATCTGGTGGCCCGGCTTTGGCATGAAGCCACCGGCTTGGCTTGGCCTTCCAAAGCTCCGGATTCAACATCTTTCAAGCGAGGCCAGAACCCATAACTCACGGTCTGAGCCGTGGCTTGGGCGGGATATGGCGGGATGCGGCGGGGGAAAGCGGATGCTCAAATATCTTTGTCTTGAGGGTATACGAGTGTATGCACCCTCATTTCTTATCTGAGATCCAGGACAATACCGTCTAGGAATATGCGCCACCTAGAAGTCCGTGTGCAACAAGAGAATTCATCGTACCTGACCGACAAGGGAACGACCCCATGAGCACCGTTAAGACCATAATTGACGTAAGGATTAGGTGCGACCGGTATTTTCATTGTCATCTACCTCAATTCCGCCTATCTCAGCACTCAAACAAAAGTATATACACCTCTCGTATGATTAGTGATACTTATACCAATAACTAAAATCGGCCTCAATAACTAAAATTGAGGGAAGCTCTTATGAGATAACTGAAGTTGGGATGCCCGCCTCCCGATCACTGAGCTTGGTGTGTATGCGCACTCCGTCACCTGAAAAGTACGCGTAAGCGATCGGAAACGGGGAACTCCTTTCTCGTCCAGCCATCATCGTCGTTCACCCCTCCCGCCTTCGTGAACGACGATGATGCCGAGAAGTCTACTGCACGATTCACCCGAGGATATGACCGGTACGAGGAGCGCACGTCAGACAACACGTAGGATCTCATAGCTGATTTGACTATATCATCATTTACTACAGGAGCGCTACGTCTGATAGTGTATGATATGCTACTTCTACTAAGTACTTAATACTAGCCTATACCTTCAATGTAGGCTCTGAGGTGTTTTCCGTCATGATGACCTCACCCTCGATTTAGAGAACCACAGGTTCAGCGCTGCCTCAGGCCGCACAACTACAAATGCGAGGCGAAAAGGTCTACCATACCCAATGTGAAGCCGATTGGGCTCCATGGAAGCGGGAGAGTCGGTGTGAGGCGCATTCCGAATTTTGGTTATTGATGAGCGCAGTGCCGAAATCAGTTATGGGGAAGCTCAATAACTGTATTCGGACCGAATTATTCCACGATAACTGATCTTTCGAGAGTTGTAACTTGTTGTGCCTCCTCAAACAAAGCCATGGCTTGAAGGCTGGCGTACGGCCTCAGGAATGCGAGGCCAGGCCGTAGGTACTATCAAGCCGTCGTCATGGCCTGGCTTGGCTCTGGCTCAAGTACGGCTGATCCATGGCAGGCATGGCTTGAAGCCAGAGCCAGCAGATCACTACATGGGTGCCTTGGGTGTAGCAAGACTCAGTCCGTGTCTGAAGACAGATTGACGAGCATGAGTTTACGAGAGCTTCTTCTTGAAGCCATTTTGTTTTACGCATTTGTCTCGCAACGTTCATATGAGAAGGAAGGCTATGCCCAAATGTGGCTTGGTGGCAGTTACCGATCATGTTAAAAGTCCGCCCACGGCCCTGCACTCACTGTCATCATCGCCGTGCACGTTGCTGAACGCTGCTCCGTCGTCGTCGCGGTCGATGTCAACGGCCCTCGTATCCATGGCGCGCGCGCCTCTCCCATCGCCGCCGCTGTCTCCCCCTGCTGCTGATCCGGTCCGAGGCGCCATCGGTCACCTTCTGTCTCGGGGCTACTCATTGCCCTGCTCGACC
Organism: Mucidula mucida; assembly: GCA_015501055.1. Classification (NCBI taxonomy): domain Eukaryota; kingdom Fungi; phylum Basidiomycota; class Agaricomycetes; order Agaricales; family Physalacriaceae; genus Mucidula; species Mucidula mucida. The sequence goes on along the minus strand of JADNYV010000100.1, from coordinate 59,940 downwards.
GCCGCGCAGGCCTTTATCCAGCTCGTGCAGCCGACGTCGCGGTTCCAACTGGCACTGGACGTGCTGCTGCCGCTGCTGGATCCCCATGCACCGTCCGAGGTGCGTTCGCAGGCTGATATGTTACCGGCTGCTGATGGACCTGGACGGCAGGCAGCTCAGCGGATCCTTGTCTCTTTTATTCTGTATTATCTGTACTCGCCCCATCCTATCGCAATCAACCCGTTCAAGTCGGCTCTCTTCGTGACGTTCCTTGCTGAGCGCGAAAAGGCGGTCAATGCTGCCAATGTTGGCGATGTCTCGCCTAATGAGCAGCTAGTCTGGGTCTTGTGGAAGATACTAAAGGGCGATGGAAGTGATGTACGTGAAAACATTACCATGACTTGACTCTTGTTGACTCTGTGGTTAGATTGGCCCTTACTCGCCAAGCACCCTAGCTACTTCGCCTCTTCCACCGAAACTTAGAGCGACTAATTTACTCCTCGACAATACCCTGTACGTTAACGAAACTGACCTGTGAGTTTCATGCCCTGAAAATAAACGCGTCTAATCCCCTTGTAGAAATGACTTTACTCAAGACTCACACCGGAATATCAATACTAATACCCCCACCGCCGTCACAGCCGAAATCGATAGCGCCAACGAGCGCGTCGCCCATGCGATCAAACTCCTCCTTGAGGCCCGTAAACGCGTTCTGTCTTTATCCGAACAACGGGTGAATACTTCTTGCCATGATAGACACGCCAGAGCTAATCGCCCCAGATTGTACTACCTTCAATGGCATCTGTAGCTTCTGCCAGACTCATAACGCCTTTTGACCTGCCCTCCATCGTGACCCACAACCCCACCCTCGCGCATCCCCTCTTCGTCGCTCTGCTCTCCGTCACCACATCCGCCGATGCGGCCGACCTCAGTCTACCCTCGCCCTTCCTCGACGTGCTGCCTACCCTTCCTCCGACGCTACCTTCCTTCGATCTCATGGGACGCCTTCTACGCGATCCTACTACTGCCGCCGATGGGACGACCTCCGTCGCGGACCTCATACGCTCAGAAGTTCTGGGTCGCTTTATTCTGGAATGTATCAACTGGCTCGACCATGCTGAGATTCAAGAAAAAGAGGGTCTGATTAATGACGACCGGTTCGCCATGGGCGTTCAACATGTGGGTGCTATATTTCCCTTCGGATTTGCTGTATGCTGAAGATGAGGGTAGCTCTGCCGGTTCTACACATCACTCATCAAACTCGGAATTGTGGACCCTATGTCGGACGAGGATACGGCGGAGATGTCGCATTTTAGCCTACGGCATTCTCGGTTTGAGGAGGCGAATGCGCTCTACAGGTTGTTGGCTGCTGTGAGGATGTAACACCCTCGAGCTGTATTATTACATGTGCGTCGCTCCATTTGGTTCCTGTTCTGTTCGTTGACATTGACGTAGGTTTCCTTTCCCTCCTTCTATGCCCTTATGCAAACTAGTATGTATGTACGGACGTATGCGCGAAATTCAGGTCAAGTGTTCTCAACATGCATTGTGTTGTTATCCGAGTGCGAGGTGTTCTGAGCTGGTCTAGCATGGTCGACGGTCTATCAAGCGAAGCACTTGTGAGGAATGCCCTCAAGTCAACATCCGTACAGCGGCCTGGAGGCTCGGAGCATTACAGCTTCGTGATGTGCTGATTATGTGCCCTTACTTACAATCACTGATCAGAACCTATCAGAACGCGCAAATGCTATCTTTGCATCTGGGCTACGTTACGGTACGTTTATGTCACCTTGGTTTGCTACTTTTTCTTGGTCCGGCCATGTTCGCCGTCGAACCTGACGTCCTTAGAAAGGAGGACTACTGTTGGAAATGAAAAGCACCAGTAAGTGTTCACTATGAATGATTATCATGTATTCGAAGCTTAAGGTATTGTGCGACGACTAGGCAGGATTGTTACTGTGTGGCCCAATTCTTGGGCGCTCGGGAGTGCTCCCAAATGGTGTTATTAACCGTTATGTCATTCCAGCCAACCGATTTTTTGTATTACTTGGCGAGGAAAGGGCTGTAATGACATGACATGGACGGCACGACAGGCCGCCCTTGAAGACAGCAGCGCCTAGGGGCTGTTGATATTGACCACGACCAAGAGGATGTCGTTCGTTACGCTCAAGTTTATCATGGTGGGAGGTAGCGTTGCGGGGCTGACGTGCTGGCGAAGGCTGGCCACGACGTAATTGTCTTGGAGATGAATGATCGTTTGGAGAAGGTGTGTGTGGTGTGTTTCCCGCAATGGCGTGCGTGTGCGCTCACGTCTTCACTGTAGACGAGCCGCGATGGCGGGCTGAGGGTGCCAACGAATATGGCGCGACTGATGCGGCATGCGTATCCTGGGATGGACGCGCTGTTGAAGGAGAAGAGGGACTCAGTGTTCTGGGTACGTCGTGTTTTACGAATGTTTGCTTTTCAGGTTGGCATTTCGATCAGGTTTTTAATCTCTTTTTTGCTTTCGGCAATCGTATGTTCACGAGGGGGGCGTATGATTTCCTTTGCTTTCTAGCGGAAACGTCACGGCTTACAGCAAGCTGCGAAACTATGTGAACTCCGGCTTTTTGCTCACGTACTCGTCGAGAAGGGCCGATTCGCACTGGATTCACAAGATCCGAAGCTGAAAAAATACGGGATTGACCCAAATGCAGTAATAGGTCACTCCGGAGTCGTCGGTGCGCCTTTCCCTGAGCAGAAATTGTGAAGAGGTAAAATGTCAGATAGTTCACATAGTTTCGCAGCTTGCTGTGATGAGCTTCGATCCTCAAGTCATGTCGGATCTAACTCGGCCTGTTGTATGATTCCCGTTCGTGTTATCTTTGCGTTTACAGTTTGGGTGGGTGGAGGCTTTTTTGGATGTAGCACTACGACCTATGCTGCTTACTTTGGGAGCATTGTGAAGAGCTTGAAGTGACAAGTTTAGGGTGGAGCGCGTTGAGACGAGCGAGGACGGCCCAGCGGTTGTCGTGTCGACTGGGGGAGAGAGGGTTGAAGGAGATATAGTGCGAATTAACGCGCACATGTGTTCGTTGACTGACGACGCGGTGTACTCTAGATCGTTGGTGCGGACGGACGTAATAGTATCGTGCGCGACTTCATACTCTCGCAAGACAAGCTAGGATGATGAGGATGACGACGCGGATACGAATGGAAATGTTATCCCTCCCATACGTGAAATCGCGAGGTGGGTCTTCGGCTTGTTACCGGTGGAGCTTTATTGAGTGTGAGGCAGCACCTGTATAACCGTACCGATATCCGACCTGCGCAACCACAAAGGCCTGGCTCCCTTAGCGGCCGCTTCAGCTGTACTCATCACTAGCTTCCCAAGTACTTAAGCGATTTTCCTTTTCTGACGAAGAGCACTTAGCAGTCTACCATATGGATGGGCGACGGGTACAGTTTGATGGGCGGCAGAGTAAGTGGACGTGGTTCTTCGCAAACTCCCGGCGCGTGGTGGTTGAAGGGTTTCCCCCCCCCTCTAGCACGGCAATCTCTACGTCCTGGCGCTCTCGAAAACGACCACGCCGTCGCAGCATGACGAGGATAAGGATTGGTCAGAGGACATGCCGCTGCAGCCTGCTATGGCGGAGTACGCCCCGCTGTAAGCGGACTTTTGTGTTTTGGGAACCCTGGAGGGTGTTTACTGAGGAGTGGCGCGGGTTGAGGAAGCTCTTCGATCTGTCGGACCGCGCGCATCCGACGGTCCAGGTAGTCAACCATCTCGACACTTTTGTCGATGTACATGGGAAGGCTGTGGTTATCGGCGACGCGGCCCATGCAGCCCCAGTAAGCAATCTCAATGGACTTCAAAACTGCCGCTAACCTGCTTCTTATCAGATTAATGGCACCTACAACGCGTGAGCTCTATCTTCTCGTACATACATATTATGCAAGTGTTGAAACCCGGCCGCGTGTGTGTGTGTTTAGTGCGCTCGCTGTGAGTCGTTGAGCCTATCAATGATTACATGTCTCTTAGTACTGTTTTACATCTTAGGTGGAAGACGCCTTTACGCTTGGCCATCTGTTTACGCGGATCACTAGCAGATCAGACATCGCGTCTCTGTTTAGCGGGTATAACGAGATTCGGTTTAATAGGACCAGGGCGACGGAGCGCAGCGAGATACAGGGTTTGCTGTCCCGCCGGGGCCGCAGCGCGACTTGCGCGACCATGGGTTTAGGCAGACGCTTGCTATAGCGAACGCGGGCCGGACGAGCATGCAGAGGAGCTCGCGGCGATGTGGACTAGCTGGATCGTGCTGTTCAATTATGATGCTAAAGACGCCGGCCGTTGATGAGTGGTGGTTGGATTGGGGAAGACACAACCGAGCTGCTTAATGGAGTTACTTAGTTGGTGCGAACGGCAACATACGCGCGACCTAGACTATATTCGTCCATGCTATTTCCTCGTTTTTTCTTTTTGGTTGGCTGGTTGGGTTCTTGGATGGAGATGAATAAAATGAATTTCTTTTAGCGTACTTGGATTGATTGATTTGGTGGATCATGTTGCCCCCGAATGGTAGTTTCTGTTTGTTTGTGGGGACGTGGTTGGGCGAAGACTTCGCAATCACCGAGGCTCGGAGTAATGGTTAGGGAGCAAGGGGACATATCGACATGTTGACATCGTCGACATCTCTTGCATGTTCTGCATTCAAAATCAATTAACTGGGAGGGGGGAGCGCGCGCTGGGCCGGCGACCGCCCTTTGCATGATGGTCGTCCTCGGCTCGGTCCGCGCAAGGAACATTGATCGTCGGGACTCGGGACTCGGTTGAACGACGGAAGCAAACGGAAGCAAATTTTTAGTGCCTGATCGAACTACTACTTCAGCGACCACTATGTCATTACGAGAAAGGCGAGCGTATGGAACGCGCGCGAGTTTGGGAAATGTCAGCACTTCTCTGGAGACGGGCGCAAATCCCATGGAGAATACATCACGTCTACCCTACTATACCATGCTTTTTTCTCTGGAGTCTGTTATGAATGGGGCAGATTGGTTAGGTGTCAAGGCGACCCTTTGGGCTTACTAGGGAATCGATTAATTCCCCTTCCTCTCTCGTCATGTCAGGGTGCACACCAACATCTGTGTCGTAGGGACGCGCGAGCTTGTGGACTAGTCCACACTGGATTATCAGCACGCATTCCTTACCTCCGAGAGTAATGTTTGAACCGACCGACTCTGGAAGTTCGCCTAACATTCATGGGCGACGCTCGTTTCCGTATCCTGGCTTCTGTTTTAAAAAGGGACTGGGCCTTGCGAATTGTCTAGACTGTGCCGCACTCCCGTCCCACTTGTACATTTCTTTTTTCTCCCTCTTCTTCCCCATAGAATAGGATGAAGTCCTCTTGGAACTCGTCACTCACGACCTTCACGACCTCCTTTCATGATATCCTCTCCACGGTCGTCGAAAAGACGTACACCGCCTTCCTATTCAGCCAATCCGACGTTGTGCCAATCATCGGGCCCACCGTGCGCACCATTTCCTCCCAACTTCGGTTGATCTGACGCCCTTTTTTTTCTCTAGCTCGCGGTAGCGATGGTCCTAGCCGGACCGACAGACCTCTGGTCTTTCATCCAAGGCTTTGTCTGGATGGAGCTCCACTTGATCTCCTTCGAGGTATGTTCACTCATCCATGAGCTCAACGCCGCTTATATGTACTCCCCTAGATCAAGAATCAGGTACGCGCCCTCCCCCTTCTCCATCCACCGCCATATATGCTGATGTCTATCCGAGATGGTCGGGCTCGAGGAGGACCGACTTGCCAAGCCCAATAGACCCATCGTGTCCGGGCGCATCTCGCTGGCCGACGCACAGATCCTCTACCAGGTCGTTTTCGCGCTATCGTTTTTGTATAGCATCTATCATGGTCTCGTGGCATGCAGCGTCCTGTACCTCGTCGCCATCGTCGCCTACAACGAAGTCGGGTTGTCAAGAAACTGGTTCCTCAAATCCTTCTTGGGCTCGATCGGCTATGTCTGCTACTGCTGGGGAACTACGGTAGTCTTTGGTGAGAACGCGAACATTTTCTGTCTTTGCGCGGGGTGTCTGAACGACGATAGATCACAACAAGCCACTCTCGCAGACGTCTGCCATCGCCGTCATCCTCAGCGGCGTCATTCACACCACTACTGTAAGCCATGCCCGTTGTTATCTCTCATCATTCATCATCAATCATGGAGTTTCTAGGGCCACGCGCAGGATTTCCGCGACCGCTCTGGTGATGCGGCCATTGGACGTAAAACGCTCGCGATCATGCTGCCTCAATGGTTCGGCCGCTGGTCGCTCATGGCCCTGGTGTATGCGTGGACGGGGGGCCTCGTGTACTACTGGCAGCCCCCCATCCCTGTCTCCGCAGGGTTCGCGGCGTTGGGCGTCATCACCATGGTCAAGTACTGCTTGGACTACTCGGAGGAGGCGGATCGCAAGTCGTATTGGTGGTACAACGTCAGTCTCTATCTCTTCTTCTCGTGCCAGGGGGAATCTCATTATCTTTGTAGATGTGGTTGATCACGGCGCATATGCTTCCCGTCTTCAAGCGCCTTTCCGACGCGGGAGTTAAAATCCCGTTCTCGATGTAATTTCTTTTGCTGTTTTTCTTTTTTTTGATGTACAGTGCTCCGTTGTGGCATGATGTCCCTTTATGATGTTGTAACTCTGTGCTCCTTTCTTCTCCACGATACTGCCAATCCTTTAGTGTTGTACCACAGTGCTCTTTCCCCCCTCTCAATGATGTAGATAGATGATCCCCTGCTTTTCAATCGATTTTCTTTAGCCTGTTGTTGGGCAAAATGTTACTTGGGCGTGGCACTAGTAGGAGAGGGGAACATTGAGGTAAGAGAGAACCAAACGTTTTGTTGTGTACATTGTCAGAAAAGGTGAAGTTACATTTTCTTGGTAGGAACAACTCGAGGTTGATGGTCAATTCACGGCATAGATGTGCCTTTACAACCTAAGTACTGAGCGTCGATTACCCCCCTTCGCACTCCTCAGGCGGTACTCATTGGTGGAGGTTCGGTAACGAGTCGATTTTGAGGCGCCTGCAGAACTGTTTATAAAACCTGAGCATCAATCTCTCCGCGTTCGTGAATTGAAGTATATGAATCCGAGCGCGATGGGCGACGGTTCTTGGTAGAAAGAAATGACGTCTACACGAGAAATCTGGACGCGCCGCCCCATACTAGGGCATGGACAGGAGAAGAGGCAGATGTCGAAGAAGTATAGCCTTCGAGTTTTCGGGCGACTCGATCAATCCACGTGAGAGGAAGAGTAGTTCTCCCCTATGGTTAGTTGAGTGTAAAAGTTGATAGTCTCTGGTCGTGTATCGGTTAGTACCTGTTCCTGTCATGCGCAGCCGGCCTTTCTCTCGCCACCACGTGAGTATCGCAACCTATACTTACCCGACCAAGTGTGGCAGCAATGAAGATACATTCTTAATCTGGAAGTTGCTCCGACGTAGAGTCATCCAGGACCAAGTAAGTAATTTCGTCTCCCAGCATAGCCTCATTGCCTTCTAGCCGAGTATATACAACTATCACCACATTCATACCCGGTCACAGCGCGCACACTCACACTGGGGGGTGCACACCCATAGTCGTCCATGTGAACACATGACCATAATTACCAAATTTGTACACCATGTTGTCATTTCCACCAGGCGCTCCTCATCCCGCCCCACTTGAGAAGATATATATTCACCGCTAACCGCCCCTAACTCCCCTAACCACGAACCCTAACCCTTTCCTAACCTGCAACACTTAGTGTTGGGCGCGCTAGCGCGCGCGGAGTCACCAACTCACCCTAACCTACCCTAACCGGCGCCGCAGATCAATTACCAATTTTGGCATATTCATCGCGCGGCAGTGCGTCCGGGTGTGTGTGTGTGCACCCCGAGTGTGAGTGTGCACGGTCTGACCCAGTGTGAATGTGGTGATAGTTGTAAACACTCGAGTAGTGTCGAAGACATTACGCGCTAGCACTTCATGGGCTATTTTTTTCTGGCGGTCTTCTTCATCTGGTAGCAGAGCGAAGAAGTCCCCGTGCTGTAGGAGGTCGCCTTGTCTAAAAGAGCCTCCTGCCATCTTTCGCGGGCGCCGGTGGATCCGGATTAGAGCATGTCCGGTTTGGTAAGTACGCTGTGGAAGTACGCATACGCGCACTCGTAGAATTCACACTGATTCGCGCGGGTACACGTGCTTGTGTTTTCATCTAGATACCCCTTCATTTATCCTACCTTACTCCTTTATGCTTCATAGGACACCTTACAGGTCTGCATGACCTCGCTTGTGATTCCTCTATACCATTTACAGTATCATTACTATCCATTACTTCCTATCTGTCCTTTACTCAGTTTCATCTTGACATTCCTATCGAGTACTTATAGCTCTACCTATGGAAAATACACCTTACCTTTGTTCCCAGATTCAGACAGATCTGACTGTGAGCCATCGTTGTCTAAAGGTCCAACGGTGCTCTCGATTTGATACTCGACGCATACCCATCTCTACTCTACTCGTACTCTCGCATACCACTCCCGCGACTCAGCAATCTACTTCATCGGTGATCCCCGTATCCTTCCGACACCCTCAACACATTATCTCACGAGTGGATTGACATCCTCTCCGACAGTGGAGCCCACCGCGAGGGACAAGTCGGACCAGAAGCACTTGCTGAGTACCAATACCCACTGGACGTTGTCCATACCCCTTTTTGCATCCCTTTGATTCGTCGATAAGCTAGATGGCTCCGGGCACTACAACCCAGCAGCCTACTCCTGGAACCACTGCTACGCAAGGTGGCCATGCTGCCGCCTTCACCCAGATCATCATTCCCATGCCCATAGCCGGTGACGTTGGCGCGCCGCGATACAACGGCCGCCACCTTAACGATTTCCTGAAGGCCATTGTGCAGCACGGGAAGCGTGCCGGAATCGATAACAAGGACGCTCTAGTCGACTGGATCCTGACTTATTGTTCGGACGAAGTCAAGAGCCGTATCCGCTTCCTCCCCGAGTTTGACGAAGACGAGCCCAACCGTACGTGGGCCGCGGCAAAGACCATCCTAGAGCGCCTCTACGGCCTCAACGATAAACCCGTCCCCACGACAGTCGAAGATCTCAGAGACTTCGTACTTGCATCAGCCGAGAAGCCCGCATTCGCGTCCCAGAAGGACCTATCCACCTACTACGGCAGCTTCATCGAGCTGGCTGCGCCTTTGAAGAAGAACGCACTCCTCACAGAGAAGGAGATCTGGGCGTATTTCGTTGATGGGATTCCCTTCTCGATGATTGAGTGGTTCAACAACGGGATCCCCAAGGCCAATCGGACCAGGACGAATCCTGTCACCATTACTGTTGCGTACGACCTGTTGGAAACGCGTTTCAAGACAGACAGCATCCTGAATAGGACCCTTCTCTCGAAAACTGAGCCGTCTGCTGGCCGAAGAGTTAGGTTCGATGAACAAGGAAACGCCACAGATGCACCAGTAGTAACCGTCACTCCTTCCCACAATACTCGTCCACAAACCCCGCCTAGCAGAGCACAGACTCCGGTTCCTCGTCAGGCCGTCACGAACGTTGACGACCTAGCCAGACAGATGGAACAGATGAACCTCAATTTTGCACGTTACTTTGGTGGAGGTGCCGGAGGTCCGTCCATGAGAACCCAACCCAGACAAGATCCGAGTTACTGCTGGATGTGCGGAGAGCACACGTCCACACATCGCCCGGGTCCAGGTCGCTGCGACAAGACTCCAGGATTGATCAACGATGGGCTGATCCAATGGGACCAAGCACAGTCCAAGTATTTCCTTGCAGACGGATCACCGCTCCCGTATCCTCCAGCTGGGTACGCAGGTGGCGTAGCTGCCTACATTCGTTCGTTAACCCCAACGCCTCCCACGACAAGATCCGCAGATGCCAAAGGGAAAGGCAGAGAGCAGCCTACGGCCTCCACTTCCTCTTCGCACGCAATCGGAGTTATCTATGATGATGGGACTGGAGAACACCCGTTAGGAAGGAACTATTTTGGGATTAACACGCTTACCCCTTCGCGAGTACACCCTGCTACGCGTACCGGCAAGGACTCTTCCCCGAGATTTGACCCTACGCGAAGACCTGAAGCTTCGCCAAAGCCTCCAGCAACCACGCCGGTGCAACCCCCCAAGAAAGATGTCAACATCCCTCCGCCTACCAATCCTATCAATTGTCAGGAAGGATGGAAGGCATCCCAGCCGTGCGTGACAAATCGAAGGCGGACGTCGAGATGCGAGATGGCCAACGAGATGACAAGTCATATTCAGACAGGAAGTACCGCATCACATCCAACATGCAAGAAGAGGTCGATGTGAAGGAGATTTACGATCGAATGATGCATAAAGAGGTTTCTGTACCGGTGAAGGATCTTATTGGGATGAGTCCCATTCTCCAGAAGATCATCAACGACCATACCAAGTCCCGCCGCGAGTACGTTCCTGGACCCTCGGGCAAAGCAGCTGAATATCGTGTTCTCGAGACGCCTGATGTCAAGGTGTACGCGGTGCGATCTAAGGAACGTTCCAAGTACGCGTCCATGGAACTATACTGTGATGTCGATGATCAACACGCCACCAACGCGTTCCTGGAGAGACACGCGTCTGCGTTACGTCCGCAATGGTCACAGGAATCCTTAACATCAAGATTAACGGACTTACCTTGCGCGCGATGATTGATACGGGATCCAAGTTGAACATCGGCGATATGTTCGTGCCGTCGAAAGCCTCGCTTCCGTTGGACTATGAAGGCACTCGGTGGTCTCTGAAAGGAATCCACGGAGGTCCAGAGAGGCTGAAAGGGTGTTGCATGGAAGCGCCCATTGCGATAGGAAACCACGACTTTCCGCATCACCTCTTCATATTGAAACAAGAATCCATCGGCCATAACTTCGATTTAATCCTGGGACAGCCGTTCTTGATGTGGTTCGCAGCGAGTATCGACTACAATCGTTCGGGGGAAGTGACATTGTATCTGTGGAAAGATGGCGACAGGGTGATTAAACCCACGATCTCCATTGCTATCACGAACCCATCAGATTCGCGAAACCAAGCGGACATCGTACAGCACCATCATCATGGAGCAACCCGCATCGAAGAAGTACCCGACGAAGACGATCTGCCCAGCGAAGAGGATTTTTACGCGCGGGGCGGACAGTAGACTTCCACTCCCACCCCGCAACTCTAGGAAGGTCCATAGAGTGCCTAATGGGGAATCCAGACTTCCAGGACCACGACATGTTGATAGGCACTCAGCCGCCACCACAATATGATGCGCTGATTCATGACTATCTTCGAAGGTCAGGGAAAGATCCATATTCAATCAGACGCACACCTTGGACGAATCGCGCATTAGGCGGTTATGTGGCGCAAGTACGCGCAGGTACAATGGCTCCTCGTCCTCAGAAAACGGGACGCACGTACAAACCGGCTGACAGAAAATATCGTCCGGTTCCTTCATACATGCCGGATCCAGAGGCGCAGAAATTCGGAGAAATCCCAGTCTTGCCACCGACGAAGCTGCCTACGCATCCAGTGGATTACCGCGAGCTCGTCTATGATGAAATTATCACAGCGGACCGGATGCAATATCTTCTTGACAAAATAGACCATACCGCGTTCACCAAGGATGAGATCAATCTCTTCGCGTACGTTATCTTGGCAAGATCAAAAGCTTTCGCATTTGTGTCCAAGGAGCGCGGTACATTCGATCCTAAATACTATCCGGACTACGAGGTGCCTGTTATCGAGCACACGCCGTGGCAAGAACCGCCGATACAAGTCCCTAGAGCCGTGGAACCCTATGTGCGCGATGAGCTTCGACGAGGGTTAGCGGAAGGAAAGTTCGCACCTTGTGTTGCTAGTTATCGCTCGCCTATGTTTACCGTCAAAAAGAAGCCCGGCTCCGACCCTCCTGTGCGATTGGTACTCAGCGTTGAGAAGCTCAATGCGGTTACCGTCAGAGATGCGTCCTTACCTCCCAATATCAACGACTTTGCCGAGTCATTCGTCGGATACTCGGTCTACATGTTGGCCGATCTCTTCTCCGGATTCGACGCGCGTCGCGTTCACGTTAAATCCCAACCGCTCTCCGGGTTCCATTTGATAGAGGGTCCATTGCAGCAGTGCACGATGGTCCAGGGATTTACGAACTCTATACAAGAGTTTAGTCGGTGCACAACGCACGCGCTCAAGCCCGTCAAGCAAAAGGACATCGCGGATAACTATATTGATGACTGCGTGGTCAGAGGCCCGCCGTCACGGTACAATGAGGAGACCATACCGGGAAATGTCAACATCAGGAAGTGCAACTGGATTTTCGCAGGAAACGTCGACGAGTTCCTAGCGGCCGTGATCGCGGCTGGAATCACGGTCTCAGGATTGAAGACACTCATTGCCACACTGATCTTGGGCGTTGTCGGGTCCTTTGTGTCTCTTGAAGGGTGGAAACTCGGCGATAATCTTGTTGAGAAAGTCTTGAAGTGGCCGCTGCCTATTTCCCAGTCGGAAGTGTACATGTTCCTAGGCCTAGCAGGAGGCGCCCAAAAATGGATCAAGAACTATGCCATGATTGCTAAACCACTCACCGTGCTGCTCGCAAAGTCAGACGAACCGTGGCAGATGACCAACGCTGCTGCAGAGGCGTTCGACGCCCTCAAAGTCAAGCTCACGACTGCTCCTGTCTTGGCGCGGTTGGACTATGACAAGGCCGTATTGATTCGTCGTAGCCCGCGGGAGTCAGACGACGGTCTGGTGATCCTCGGTGTCGACTCCAGCTGGATGGGCGCCGGGTGGGCTATCTACCAGATGTATGGGAAAGAGAAGAAGATTACGCTATTCGGGTCCACCATGTTCAATCAATCACAGCAGAATTACGGTCAGCCAAAGACCGAGGTGTTCGGAGTCTTTTGTGCCTTGAAAGATCTCCGTCACAGGGTCTGGGGCGTTCACTTTTGACTTGAGCACGATGCTATTTCGCTAGCTCAGATGTTGCGACACCCGGACGACGTACCTAACGCGCCAATGCTGCGTTGGGTGTCTTGGATAATGTTATTCGATTTCGAAACAAAGCACGTTCCTGCCTCAGCGTTCAAGATTGAGGACGCTCTCTCTCGTTCCCCCCAGATACCATCCGACTACCCGAATGCTGCGGATGATGCGGAAGAGTTTCTTGACGCGTACGAGATCGCGTACGGCAGAGCAGAGCGCGTATCCACAGACGTTACGCCAACGACCTTCTACAGATTTTGCCTCCGGATGCTCCAAATCAAATACTCCAATCCATTTCACACATCTACATCATGCCCCGGATTTTCCTACCAAATTTCAAATACGATGACCCTGGATGAGTCGGATCTGCTGGATGACACGCACCCACAAGGATACATAGCATACGCACACGCGGCCCCGTATTCTCTCCTACGCACCACCTCGCTCAGTAACACACAGCCTTGGAACACTCAATATCTGCCAGAGTTCCACAGACGCAAGCAAATTCTGCGAGTACCAGTTGCTTACACGCATGCCGGTCAGCAGGTCACGTTGGACACCTACATGTACCCCACCAACCCAGTACACACCATGTCACGCGAACAGTTATCATCCACGGAAGGACATCAATTCGGGAAGAAAGATAAAGACGACGGCCTCTATTGGGTCGAGTTACGGGCGTTCTTCACAGACAAAGTCTTCCCGCTCCGACTCAAGCAGGATAAGCAGAAACTCAATTTCGCAAAACGAGTGCGCCGATTCCTTCTTCGAGACGATAAATTATGGCTATTGGCAAGGAAAGGCCAGGGAATCCTGCCACGCTTGGTGGTGGAAGATCTAGCGAAGAGACGCGAACTGATGTCGCAAGCTCACATCACCACCGGCCATCGAGGACGTGATGCGACCTATATCACCCTTCGCGACCGCTTCTATTGGCCGAACATGTACGACATGTGTCGTATTTTGTGCGCTCGTGCATCGAATGTCAGAAATCCATCACCAAGATTCCAGTCCTCCCGTATCACGAGTCGTGGCAAGCACCACTGCTACGACACTTTGATCTCGACACTATCAAGATGCCGCTCGGAGTCGGAGGCGTTGGTTATGTTCTCCAAGCTATAGAGAGGACGATCCTTTGGCCAGAAGCGCGGGCAGTCAAAGCAGCTAATGCGGCTACTGTGGCCAAGTTCATCTACAAGGATATAGTTTGCAGGTTTAGCTGCGTGCCGGTTATTACCGTCGATGGGGGATCAGAATTCAAAGGTGAAGTTCTCCATCTGTTGCGAACACTGTACAATTGTATGGTGATAATTTCGACGGCGTATCACCCCGAAGGAAACGCGCCCGTTGAACGGCACCATCAGGTCTTAGTCAACGCGTTATTCAAACTGGCAGGGGATCAGAAGGGATGGTGGCCGCGCTATCTCTACGCGGTGCTGTTCGCTATGCGCATCACAATATCCAGAGCGACAGGATTTTCCGCCTATTATCTTCTGTACGGCTAGCAACCCGTCTTTTCATTCGATCTGGACGAAATCACGTGGCAGACATTGAATTGGGATCAAGTCCATACCCATGAGGAGCTCATTACGATCAGGGCTGCTCAGATTACCGAGCGCGACGTCAAGCTGGAGGAAGCAAACGCGAGGTTGAAGGAAACGAGACAACAAGCCATAGAGAATCTCTCAAGACGACACCAGTTCCAGTTTGATTTTGCAGACTACGAGGAAGGGATGTATGTCTGGCTGAGAGAGTCATGCCTCGACGAGATCAAGGGAGGTAAAGGAGAATGGACGTATTCAGGGCCGTACGTGATTCACAAGAAAAGGGATCGTGATGCGTTCGAATTACGAGAACTATCTGGAGCAGTTCGTAAAGGCCATGTCAACATCAGACAGCTCCGGCTCTTCTATTTTCGACCTGACAACCAAACGCTTCGGACGAAACTTGGGACCCATATCGTCGCGTGCGATAATCCAGAACACAGGCTTGATCGCGTCTTCGCCTTTCGTGCAGAGTATGGCCTCGATTGAGGATCCACAATTCAATTCATTCCATTCAATGGCGCAATATATCACGCTGATACCCGAGAGGGGAATCCCCTCTCACGATTCTCATTTTACCTTCCAATCACCACCTAATCCCCGAACCACCCATCTTTTTCCCATGTCTCTTTCTCTCATTGGATACCCGGCTAATCGCCCTACCGTTCCACTTGACCCATCCTTCGACGCTCGCGTCAGACGTCACTACGATATCCACGACGGCTGCCCTGGCTGTTACTCCCCAGTGCACAAGTTCACCGAGCACCCAAACTTGCTGTCCCTGCGTGGAGGCGATGGAGACGGACGCATGCGTAACATGTCCGTCCAGACGTCCTACGTTCAACGTCGTCCGCATTTCCACTCCTTCAACGAGGATCTGGTATCGCCGTACTACTACATGTCCCTCGTGCGCGCGGACTTCACCATGACCCTCTTCTTTGACGTGCGCGGCCGACGCGTCTGGGTTCGCGACTTCCTCCTCACTTGGACGGAGATCTACGTATATCTCTCACTCCCCATCCCCAGTCGCATTCCTCGCCGCTACGCTGACAGTGCCAACCATTATCCCTACAACACCGAATACTTCCTTGCGTGCTGCAAGCCATTTCTCACTATTCACGAGTGGATTGCCGAGTACGGTACCAACCGCGTCACGCGCTCCTGCTTCAGCCTAGTCCATCGTTCGACGGGGTTCGCCGTCGCGACGCCTTACATGTTGTTGGAGGAAGACGCCACCCACTTCCTTGTCCATCGCAACTTCGACATCTTTGGGAAGGAAGGAGGACCGCACGGCATGCTCACCGAGATGATGCAGCACTACGAGCGCTGGTATCCGGATGGGGAACAACGGATTCTTGTTTGGTGGGAGGCCCGGTTCGATCTTGTGTACCCGACCAAGGCGTACATCCCCTACAAGGTGCCGGACTGGTTGTGGACGAAGCCAATCGAGCAGCAGATGAGGAACGAGGTCACCGAGATTGAAGATGACGACGAGGACATGGCTTCCGATGTCTCTTCCGATGCCTAGGTTCTTCAGGCAGGACGACGTCGGGGCGACGTCTATTTTGTTCCCCCCACTGTGGAAGTACGCATACGCGCACTCGTAGAATTCACACTGATTTGCGCGGGTACACGTGCTTGTGTTTTCATCTAGATACCCCTTCATTTATCCTACCTTACTCCTTTATGCTTCATAGGACACCTTACAGGTCTGCATGACCTCGCTTGTGATTCCTCTATACCATTTACAGTATCATTACTATCCATTACTTCCTATCTGTCCTTTACTCAGTTTCATCTTGACATTCCTATCGAGTACTTATAGCTCTACCTATGGAAAATACACCTTACCTTTGTTCCCAGATTCAGACAGATCTGACTGTGAGCCATCGTTGTCTAAAGGTCCAACGGTGCTCTCGATTTGATACTCGACGCATACCCATCTCTACTCTACTCGTACTCTCGCATACCACTCCCGCGACTCAGCAATCTACTTCATCGGTGATCCCCGTATCCTTCCGACACCCTCAACACATTATCTCACGAGTGGATTGACATCCTCTCCAACAACGCCTCGAAGATTGATGAACCAAGTATGAAAGCGAGACATGCCATTGGTACGGTTCCCTTCCGGGTCGGCCAATCTCGCGAGCTTGACGGCTCGTTGGGCTTTCGTGTCCTCTACAATCCATAAGTCCAGTGAACAAAGTACAACCTAAAGGAAAGAAACATACCACTCATCGGAATCGTGACAAGGATGATTGTCTTATCGTTCTTGATCTTGTCTTGGACCAGGCCTTTGATCAGCTCGACCTCTTTGTCGTCCGCGCTGTGTATAAGACCTTTCCAATGATCGGCCGACAGTGCGTATACTTACCAGGCAAATCCACCAATACCAGATCGGTAACATCTGGTGACTTCACCTCGACTTAAATCGTAGTTCTTGAGGACTTTAGAACCCCGTCGTCAGCAGCCAGTGCCTTGAGCTCCGCCGCAGTCTTCCTCTGACATAATGTCGGGTGCCGTGTCGAGCTGAGGATAGGCACTTGCGCGCGGCGCAGGTATATCTCGACGTCGTCCTTGTTTGTCACGGTAGCGAACGGTACGATTGGATCCAGTGTTTCTAATTTTTGTCCATCACTGCCAAATTCAATACGGAGATTGATGGTGCAGGACCACGTTGACGAGTCGCTGGACATTCAAGTTGTACATTCCATCGGGCATCTTTCGCGGTGATGAGTACTACGCAATATGAAAGCAGAAGATCAGTAGGGCACCTTGTACAATGTCCCACTGTCTCGTGAAACAGTAATCTGACGAGCCGTTACTTCTCCGGAATTGCTACTGAAAAAAGGATTTGAGCGTACACCAGAAACCGCCTCGACTAGGGAACTCTTTCCAGCTCAATAACCAGTGCATAAGCCGACAATGACCTCCATGAATTGGACAAACACCTACCCGACTGTCCTCCAATAACGACAATCTTTCGCAGATTGTCCTCGAAGAAACTATCAGCACTGTCGAGTCCAGTTAGCAAAAGGAAAGCATGTCCGCGACGATAAAAATACCCCAGACGACGCAGCTCCCTATAGATACTCATGATTTGGCGGCATTTACGCGCGCAATCCGAATCAGAGATGTTAAGAGTACCGTTGCCACCGGCACTCCATCGGCAATTGATGACGCGACTCAGACTGAACTTCAAGCAAACTCGCACCCGAGCAATAATAACGCTGACTTTTGCGCCGGATACTGACAGAGGTCAATAGTTGGCATATGTTCAGCTCTATTGTCGATATCCTTTGTCAATGCGACTGGATATGGAACAATAGAGCGCGCTCTAATTGTATGTTCTTGTTCCTTTGTTCTTTTTGTAGTATGATAGTCAAGCGTCTTTAACTAGACTCGGCACTATTCCATCCCTTGTCGGTATGCCTGCGTCTCAATGCTCCATCGAAAATATCCCGCGCCATCCTCGTTCTGCTGGGAAAAGATGTTATAGACGCGCCAAGGGTTCTTCAAGGAGTACCGACTCCCCTCCCCGTTCTACAGCGAGCGACGACCTGCCTGCCACGACCGTACTCCCCAGCCGACGAAAAGGAGCGATCATTCTCACCGGCCACGATGCCCAGATCATCATGGCGCTCATCCACGACTGCTTTATCGTCATCAACCAGGCGCAACGCGGAGCGCCAGATGATAGTGTCCCTGAGATCTCGGCTATTGTCTTTGTACATCGTGGAGGAGGACGTTAGCGCATTCGAAATGGCAGTCGGAATGGACGCCACCAAAAGACGGTCCGACCTTCGAGACAGAACGCTGTTTTGCGGGAAAAATGAATGCGGAAGGATGAGCCTTAATCGAGCTGCAGAAGAGAGTCGAGAGCTGCAGGAGAGAATTCAGAGCGTGCTGGTAGAACCGCCACTCGTCGCCGGTGTGGACTGTGAACTGCTCAATAACATCCAGCGCTCTCTCAGCTCGCTACCCCGCTGAACAGGTTCACGTTTTCCGTTACTGTAACGCCATTCGAAAATTCTTCGACCTGGGACTTGGCGACCACACTCAGTGGGAACGCCACCTTCGACCGACGACGACGAGCTCTTTCTTCTCTACAACATATTTCACTCACTTGAGTTCTTCTACACCAAGAAGGTCCCAGGATATGCTGACGAGGACTCGCTCATCTCGCTGTCCATTTCGTCTTCCGCCGACGAGCACATGCAGAGCCTCATTCTGGCTCGGGACCTTCTCATTGGGGAACACTCCGGACCATGTACGCTTCGTGTTCATGACGCCTTTTCGATGTATGTCAGACCCTTACTGCAGTGCTGGTTGCTCCGTGAGTGATGTTCTGAATGTGGCTTTTCCACTTATCACGAGTTCATGCAGGTCAACGGCCGCCTCTTTGGGCTAAATTGGACCAAGACTTGACGAGTTTTGAAGAGGCTTTCGGTCAGAATGACGGTGTAGGATATTGGCTATCGTACATGAACTCTAGACGGGGCCTGGGGCGCTTACTTCCTGACGTTTATTCAGATGAATGTAGACAAGCAAGAAACCTTTGTCTCCGTTCTAAATCAGGAAATTTTATGCACTTGATTTCCCCGTCAATATGGACGCTAGATACCTCGTGTACAAGGAAAGGTGAGTTCCAGGAGTCGGTGCGTAACCCGGCGACGCTCTTCGCGAGGGAACTGACTTGACAGTCACTCATGCCGGAACGGTGAAACAATAATCAAGATCCTGCCGTGGAAAAAATTACCGACAAGCGCCTATGTAGCGTGTGACTACCATGGAAGCGTCTCCCTCTACAGCTTTAAATCAATACACCGGCGCCAGAGGAGGTTGAATTGGGAAAGAACACGCTGAACATGCGAGGCATAACAATAATCGGAACCGAGCGGAGTTCAATTCATTCTACAGCTCGTAACCTCGTGTTGATGTGACTGCGTAGTGTTGTCCTCCGTTGGGAAGTCGACGTCACTTTGTTCTAGTGACTGAATAATGATTGTATAGGGTTGTAGTAGCGCTACGCGTCTTCCATTCTCCGCGACATTGCACGAGAAACGTATACGCGGTAGTTGACAGGTGAAGCGCCTCACCTATAAAACATCCGGATCAGCGCCACACTCGATATTCGTCGATTTCTTGCCTTATGGCCTTCGAGAACCTCAGAAAAGTCCGCCGCTGTGTCACTTTCATGCGTCTGGGAGCGAGATACATCTATGTATGTCAGCATTCGATTCTGGAAGGTTGTCACACCGAATATTGTTGTCTCCGTCCCATTGAATAGATGTGCACAGGACTCGGAAATCAGCGCATATCTCCTCTAGTGCTGACGCTCACAATCATCGAAGGAGGAGGAATTTCCCGCGCTCCGTGCAGTGTTTGGGGGCCGCTACTTACTCTCCGCAGCACGAATCGCGAAATCATTGCTAAAAGAAGCCAAACTAACAAACAGCATGCAGAAAACGCGAATCAAGACATTTTGAATGAAATCGAGAGTTCTGGGTTGACCTCTTTCTACGCTGAATGTGACTGTGCCGCAACTGTGCGGCGCATAAGTAGGCCTGCATCACACGAAGTCGAAGCCCCATGGTACTGGTGACTAAGTAGTTGACACTTGAATAGGGATGTAAGTTGGCCATCTGCCATTATCCAGGACGGAATCTCGCAACTACATGCCAAATGGGCGGCGCAGCGCGCCCTGGTAGTACATCCGGATCAACGCCCCCACTGAAAATTGTGGTCATATTGCCCACTTGATAACGAAAGGAGAAAGTTTCTGACAGAATTCCATACTGTTAGGCTGCCTACAAAGACGAAGAGACAACTGCAACTGTATTCATCGTTTTCACGTAGTAGGGTGAATTTATGAACTATTTCTAGTAGTGGTATAATGATCCAGAATCTTTTCAAATTGTGTCGAGTTTTCGTAACGTTTACCGGTAACAGAGCAGAGATAGATACGCGTCGTCGGAAAATCCAACCACTCCTCACTGCGAGATGCAATGAACACCAGAAGTTCTTTCATTGCATCCTCTAATCGGGGGCGCGCTGAAGGTTCTTGCGCTGCCAACCAACCCAAAAAAGGTTGTAGCTCGTCCAATTGTCCGAAGTAATCCTGTTGAGAAGTAAGCGCATGCTCGTAGAACCAATATCCCACGCACTTCACAAATCAATTGGAAAGTCGCCCCAATATTGAAAACGTCCAGGCGAAACGGATTGTACGGCACTTTAGCAATGATGTTTGCTTCAGCGAGTTCGGGTGAAAAAGGGATATCGCAGCGTGTATCATCAACCTGACGCAATGCATAGTCGCGGTCACAGCTGAACTGCTGAGAGGTCTCGAAGTCGATTATGTAGTACCGCACCTGGCATTGGCATCGGGGTTTCGTTACAAGATTGTCCCCAGTGCCATCAATGCTTTGAGGAAAAGCGTAGTGGAACCCTCGAGGACATACTTCCGTGGCATCCATCATGAAGTTGTAAGTACATGCATCTCTACACCCAACGTTAAGTTGTCGCTGTCCACTTGGAAGACGAAGAAGACCTACCCATGGCAAATACCCAGACTGTGCATGAAGCCAACTCCCTGGCCGATCAACAGTGAGTCGGTCTGCCCTTTTAAGCGAAGACAAGACAGACGTACCTCGATGATTTGACGCAGGCATTCAAGTACTTCCCGTCGGCAATGAAAGTATGGCCACATGAACTCTCGTAGCTTGGGCATGACAGTAATAGCCTCCGAATCGCCTGGAACAGGGAGAACCTGTAGCAGCGGGACAGTATGGTTCAAAGGCGACTGTGTCACTGGATCCAACGAGAGAAAGCGAAGTGCGGATAATTCCTGGGTGGCCACTGGGACACGCTTGAGAGCAACTGCGAAACCGTCTTCGATTCGGATAGCGTCGATAACGATGGGTGAGGGCTTGACATATCAGCCTCAGATGTACACCTTGGAGGATATCACTTACAATGGGTAAGTGCCAGTCTTCGAATGTACTCAACCTGAGGGGCCCCGGTGCACCGAGCCAAGAAGGAACCCAGCCCGGCCGGTACCGAGGGCGCAGTTGGTACCCATTTTCCGCAAGATAGGTATAGTGCGAAACCCAGAAGTATTCCGTATCGGTTCTGGGGTCCTCCAACTTCTCGAGACCATCGCGTGTTTTCATGCTTCGTAGCTCTGAGTCTGTGGAAGTGGTGAGTAAGAAACACGCGGGTAGCACGACTATATGCCGACGGATTGCCGGTACAGCGTGCTTACTCATTCGGCGAATTCCAGACCCTTTGTCGTCCTCTTTCTTTTCTTTTCTTTTTTGGATGCGCGCCTCCGGCGCCGTAGGCGCAGGTATAGTCCTTGTCTCGATATCACCGGGAGTTGGACTGCGTGGATGGATGGATGGAAGGTGCCGGTCAAAATGCGTTGATGCACACACTTCAGTGTAGTGTAGGAGTCACCAACTCACCCTAACCTAACCGGCGCCACAGATCAATTATCAATTTTGGCATTTTCATCGCGCGGCAATGCCCCCGGGTGTGCGTGTGCACCCCCCGAGTGTGAGTGTGCACCGTCTGACCCGGTGTGAATGTGGTTATAGTTGTAAACACTCATACTAAGCGGTGGATGTCTGCTAGCTAGGCACCACTACACAGAAGAGTAATTCGTAGTACAGATACAAAAACACACATAAAATGGCATGGCAAAAGCATCCCCCATCGAATTTCCCTACGCCTTCTCATCATGATCGTCGCTCATCGACGACTTGCCCCCCTCAAGCTCTTTCGTCTTACCTACAACCTCCTCCAACGTCTTCTTACCGACATGCTTCCCAATCTTCCATGCAGTGAAGACATGTCCCTGCTTAAAGATATCCTCCACCTCCTCCAGCGAGCGCCCCACAGTCTCTGGGTACATGAAAAAGATGTGGATAAACGCCGCAAAGTTGAACGTCCCAAAGATCAGATACGTCTTCCACGCGATATTAGAGAGACCCGGCGGCACGGCCCACGCCAGCGCAAAGTTGAACACCCAGTTGGTCGCGGTGGATATCGAGACAGCCTTTGCGCGGACTTTGAGTGGGAACTACACAGCTGAATTAGTATCTGGCGGATGAGCGAATTGAATGCGCGTACCAATTCGGCTGGGTATGTCCACGACACCGGGCCCATGGTAATAGCGAACGAGCACACGAAAAAGTAAGAGCAGACGATGACTCCTTTGGTGATGCTGTCGTGGCCTGTGATAACCCAAACGCGGGCTCCGTCAACCTCTCCCCAATCTCCAAAGCCACCTTGGAGACCACCGACGAGGAAGAGGAAGAAACCCATAAGCAGGGTACCGGCAAGCAACATCGGACGACGGCCCCACTTGTCGATGTAGATGATAGCGGGGATGGTTAACACGACGTTAAGCACGTATTGAACGGACTAAGGGTGGTCGTATTAGAGATCGCAGCGAAAGGTGAGATAGACACGCACGGCAGAAATCAGATTACCGCGACGACCGGTGATACCTGCCCCTTGGAAGACATACACGATATAGTACCTGTCGCTCAAAAGTCAGTACAACCCAAGAGACAAAGCAACCCGACGACATACATCATGACGTTCATACCGGACAACTGCGACCACATCTGGAGCGCCATACCCAGCCCCACACGACGCGGCATACCGGGTTTCAACAGGTCGAGATACGACTTTGCACCCTCCGTACGCTCGAAGAGAACTTGCTCCTTGATCTCCTCAAACTCCAAAAGCACTAGCTCAATATTCGGATCCCCGCCCCCATGCAGATCAGCGAGAATCTCCAAAGCCTCCTCCTCCCGCCCATGATCAAACAGCCACCTCGGCGACTCGGGAAATATGAGCATGCCCGCCGAGAGGAATATCGCAGGGATCATCTGCAGCCCCCATGGGATACGGAAGGACGCCACACCGTCAATGTACGAACACCCGAATTGGACAAAGTATTGGATGAGGATGCCCCATGTGATGGACCACTGCTGCAGAGAGACGAGCCGCCCGCGAATGCGCGGCTCGGTGATTTCGGATTGGTAGATGGGCACGACGGCGGAGGCGATCCCGACGGAGATGCCGGAGATGATGCGCCCGACGACGAGCATGCCGCGGTTCTGTAAGAAATCAATCAATCATGGAAGAGGGATAGGAAAGGGGGGTAGCGTACAACGGAGGCGCATTGGAGGATGGAGCCGATGACCCAGATGAGGCCGGAGAGGATGATTGTTTTCTTGCGCCCGATGCGGTCTGCGAGTTGGGTGACCATGAGCGCGCCGACGAGGGAGCCGGCGGGCATTGCTGCGACTATGGCACCCTGCGCATCGGAGCCGGGCTGGAAGGAGACATTCGGTCGGCATTCATACATACAAAGCTAAGGTGATGAACGTACGTGGGAGAATGTGCGCTTGTAGGCTTCGTTCTGCGGACACAAGTCAGGGCGAAATAGAAAGAGAGAAGGGATAAAGTGTCATACACTAAGTACACCAGACATGGACGAGATGTCCAGACCGAAGAGGCCTCCGCCGATACATGCGAACGAACCTACGATGTACTGCGCGACAAGACAGTCAGTTTCCTGATGATAGATAGCGATGGAGATGAACGGCGCACGGGATTTGATGCAATACGGGCGTTGTACTAGAGGGGGAGAGCGTGTGTGTTAGAAACAATGAAACAGCAGATTCCAGTAGGAATAAACGTACTCCTTTCGCCATGATGGCAACGGTTAGGCACTGGAGGATAACCTAAGGAGGGGCCAAGCATAGAGCGCAAGTCTTTTAAAGCAAAACAAGGCGCTGAAGCGTGCCTCATTAAAGAAGTCAAGGTCATGGGGCCCCGCGTTCGTGTGTTGAAAGAGATCACGAGAGTGCACTGGACTTGATGACCCTACATCATCCATGTGCAAACACTCCCCACAGATCGCGTCTGATGCCCTTTCGACTCTGAGGCAACTCTGGAGCCAAAGTGTCTGGATAGGCTCGTCCTGCTGCTCTAGATGAATAGCTTGTCTGGGCGATAACAGAGTAAGACTTCCTACAGACTATACACTCCGCTTCTCCATCATTACTCGCATTCCGTAATCCCGCGACAGGGGCTGCGAATACACGCCACATCGAATGACCGGGCCGGCCAAAGAAATATCGCCTTGGATATAATACCCGCGCGACCTCGAGCTCGGATGATTACCGTCGGCGAACCCAGGAACCACCATAGAAGAAGTTACTCTACCTATGCTTCTTCGCACCTCTGCGTCTGAACTCGTTAAGTACTGTGTTCTGGAAGCTATTTTAGGCACCGAACAAGAGAGAGTGTGCGCATGGTCGGATGTCGGGCCTAGTCAACATGCTCCGACGAGGATCATGGGTTCGACGGGTCGTTTCGCCTGAGAGACTAGATGTTAGTTAAAGTATACTCACTGTGAGGTTACGACACGCGTAAATCACCAAGAATGTGTCCAATGAACAGCCAACCCTCCCCTCCATATCGTATCACTCGTGACCGACATTTCCCCGTTGCGATGTCCACTTGCTGAATGTGAGACGCGAACACATGAGGTTGGCTCCTCTGCATTTTCCAATCAAGGTGTCTCCCTGAGACGTGAATTTCCGTGCACCATGAGGCTTTAGAGTTAATAGACGAGGCATTGGGCATCTGCAGTAGTAGTAGCAGAGTCTTCCATTAACCAGTGTGTGTCTATAGGATACACAGGCGTATACGGCGCTTCATACTGTTCGACCCCGGGAGGATCTACGAGACAATCGTTCAATTCAACAAGCACATGGTGGCGGATCCACATGACGGCTGCGACAATGAAATGGAATCACAAGCTTGACGGTCAAAGGCGGCCGCGACTGTTGAACCTGTCAAAGTGAAGGCCCATCGTCGTGTTACAAGGTAGAAGAACAGCGCGGTCCTCCACTCGCTTTCTTGAACGCTAGAATTTCCTGTGCACTGTCAGGTTCCAACCTTTTGACCCACAGTTCCCTGTCCCAGATGCGCCACGCCACAAAGAACCTGGGTCGATATCACCAAAGACGAGATGTACGCCTTTGATCTGACGCGGTCAATCGTCTTCCTGCAGCACGGGTGGTCTCGAATTTCTAGGAGAAAGCTCATCTTCGGTTCGGTGCTGTCGAAGTCCATGCAGGATGTGCGCATGACCAACGGTACCATATTGTTGTTACTCTCCTGCTCCGTCCACATACGAGGAAGAGCTGCACTTCGTTCATCGAGTCGGAGGCGAGCCTAGAGACCAGTGCGCTTGACTAGATACAGAAACTCGAGCGCGTGGCATTGAGAATGAAGAATGAGTTTTGCAGGGAGCTCCAGCAGGAAGTCGTCTGCGGTGCTGATGAACGGCACGTTGATCTCTGTCGATGATGTTAAGAGACGAAGGCGTGTCAGTATTAGGTTAGCGTGATGGAACGTCACGTTTTTTCGATTGCTGTGTTCATATTCTTGCTCACAACGTCCACACTATGAAACAACCGATGGAATTGAAAAGTCCAAAGATTCCCGAGATGCTAGGGAGAAATTCTGGGTTACACAATATTCATATCTTTTAGACAACGGTTATCGATTGCGTTTTCGGTACCAGCCTGACTGGATCCCGTCTTGGCTTGGGGCAGGACCAGACTGCGCGCTAGATAGCGTTGAGGACTGGCATTGAGTGCATTATCCGTCATCTGAATGAGAAACTCCTGGGGACACTGACAATTTCGACACAGGTCACCAAAGTTCTTGATGTGATTCAGATCAAAGACGGATTTGCAGTCGCGCTGAAGCGTGTCTCACTGGCGACAGAAGAATTATCGATGCTCTGCTTTCTTTCAAAATCTACACAGTCGCCATTGAACCATACTGTGCCGCTACTGCAAGTCCTCCCCGTTCCGGATGATCCCAACACTGTAATCGTTGTCACGCCCAAATTACGCCATTTCGAAACGCCATATTTTCACTGCCGTCGGGAGGTGCTGGAATGTCTGCGTCAAATCGTCGAGGTATGCTCTATCCACTCTTAAGCAGGAGTAAGCCAGCTCACTATCGCTTGTTTAGGGAGTCGGTTTTATGCACAGTCTGAACATATGCCATGGGTAGGCTTTCTTCATATTCCTCAGGAACAGTCACGATTCAGACACTGTTCGTAGAGATGCGTGTACTTACAACTTCATGATGGATGCCACCGACGTATGTCCACAAGGTTTCCACTTTTCGTTCAACTACGAGAGCAGAGACGGCATAGGAAACAATCTCGTTTCAAAGCTTTGATGTCAATGCCAGGCAAAAATACTACATCGTTGACTTCGCGACCTCTCAACACTTTGTGGGTGGGCGCCATGACGCGTTGCGTCCAATCCGCTGCGGAATCACCTCGACGCCCGAGCTGTCTGAAGAGAATTATGATGCCGACACACCCTATAATCCATTCTCACTTGACGTTTATAATATTGGGGCGACATTCCAGTCAATTTGTGACGTGTGTATTCTTTCATTCCTACGCCTCCGCGCTTACCTTCCGGCAGGACTATTTCGAACAAATGGATGATCTACGACCATTTCTGGCTCGGTCGATGGAGAAGGAACCTTCAGCCCCGGCCGACGCTGGACGATGCCATGACCGAGCTGTTGACATTCATCGCATCGCGTATCGAAGACTGGCTTGACGCTGCAATCATATCATCCTATCCCTGACCATCCACCGGTCTGTGTTACTACCGCTTCTAAAAAATCCATGTACTTCGCAGAAGGGCTTTTTGACGCTCCCGTACAGCAAGATTTAAAGTTGTCAACACCGACAAGATGAAATTGTTCGAAAAGGACACTAGCATGACATTCCAGAAGATCGTTAAGCTTGAATCAAACCAAGTGTACTCGAGCAATGCCGACTTTCTACGCGAAAGAGACCACCACTTCCAATATGTCACGATCAATATCACAGCCCGGCATTCGTCCCCGCCACCATGGGCCATCAGGTCGTACTGCGAGGTCGCGTACAAGGCTCTAGAGACGGGACGTTACGACCACCTCCTGCAGCTGAATGATCTGCACGTCTGTCCGCCACGTTTATTGATAGCTTGTTGGTGTTAGGATGAGCGGAGGAGGCGTTGGGCGATTAGAAGAAAAACTTGAACAGCGAAGACAACGATATACCCTGGTCGTGCTGGTCGCCGGCCCACTAGGAGAACTCATTGATTACCGCCAAGTCCCCGTACTGCCGACTACTGAGCACTCACTAAATTAAAATGGAATGAGATAGACATGCTGAGGATTGATGCTGATGCGCTCGCTGGGGAACTGTTATTGCCTAAGTCCTTTGGGAGAGGAATGGACCCATTCCTTTTAAGCTATAAACTACTTGTACATTCTCTGGCTCCATCTCTGGTAGTATATCGGTTAGTACACGCGCCTGTCATCTGGTCAGACATTCATATTGTGAGCGCCTGAAAGCTGGGTTCGACTCCCAGCCAGAGAGCTAGTCACTTTGAGATGTTAATATCCGATGGGCCACTTGAAAATCGACATTTTTTTTCATTTTGCAGTTATCACCTCGTGAGTTTTGTCGATCCACAAGGTGTATCCAACGGACATCATCGCGTTTGTTCTTCTGGAGGTATAGAGTATGCACATTCAGTATGAGGTTGCGTCCCAGGGATATAAATATGGCTTTTGTTACTTGCTCAGATATAAAAGCCATACAAGCGAGCAAGATACGGGCTATATCCTAGACGAGTCATCGCTTTCTCCAAGCTCTGGCAAACGCCCCTCGCCCAACTCTGCCATGGCCGCCTCCACTCTACCCTCATCCTCAGCACGCGCCATCATCTTCTTCTGCCTTATCCTCTTGACCACGCCGACCTCAATCGGCTCCCACTCCTCCTCCCTCGCGCCCTTGCCATCCGGCAACACATTCCTCGAATACTCCACCTCGACATCCCTCCTCCCACCCTCTACCAACCTCCTCGCATCCTGCGTAGACCGCATAACAATATACCCCGTCCCCGGCACCTTGAGAGACTTTGCATAAAGCACACTGCCGTCCTGCGGTAACGCTTGGGTCAGCGCGTCCATAGATTCATGCCAATTGCGAAACACCAGCCGCCGATTCGGCGTCAAATCCCGCTCCCTCGGCTTCTGCGCGGCGGCCTGGTAGTCGATGAAAAGCCGGTGCTGGCTGCGCGGGTCAAAGGAGGAGGGGAGATGGAGGATGAGCTTGTTGCGCTCGAAGCGCTGGCGGTTGGCGGGGAGGTGCGTCGGGTCGGAGGGAGCGGGGACGAGCTCGAGTGTCGTGCCGTGCATCTGGGCGCTCTGGTAGAGGCGCCGAGAGTCGGCAAAGTTGAGGAATTGGACGTGCGCGAAGCCGGGTTTGGTGGGGGAGGAGGAGGGGATGAGAGAGAGGCGCCGGATGGGGCCGTAGGAGGAGGTCCATGCGCGGAGGAGGATGTTGAGAGGGTGGGTGGAGGAGGGGGGGACGAAGGGGATGGAGCCGATGAAGAGGGTATCGGTGGGGAGCGAGGCGGGGCGGATTTGTTTGACGTGGGGGCGCGAGTAGTCTACGCTGAGCGGCTCGCCGTCGAGGGAGAGGGAGTTTTGCTGGTGTTCCATTAGAGCGGCAGTAGCTGCTGCTACGGATTCGAATTCGAGAAAGAGAAAGTCGTGGCTGAGGTTATTTCGGAATGCTGTCATGAGTTTAGAGCTATCCTTGTCTCCGGATTGGAAACGCACCTTTTCTTGCAGAGACTATTCCTTTGAGATTTTGGAAAGCAGGCGACGCGAGAACCTCGTCCGAAGTAGCATGCTTGGGGATGCCGCGGACGTGTAGGATGTTGCTCTCCTCTGAGCCGGACGCCACATCGCTGGAAAAGACGCGTCCCATCAAGCACCGCCTACCCGTCCGACGTACTATCGCTGCCAACATGATGATTTGAAGCAAGCCGGTCCGAGCCTGCCGGACAGGATATACATGCACAAACACCGCGCACGTTTTTACGTCCGCCCTCCACGACCATGAACGCCCTCACGCCTTACGTCGACGCCGCCAAACCCTACGTGGACCTCACACAGCCGTCCTTCTGGCTCAGCATCGCCTCCATAACGTTCAACCCCACAGCATGGAACATCGTAGCCCGCAATGGTGTGTCCCATCCAATATATCTTATCGCCTTTCTTATTCGCCTTAGAATACCATAACAAAACCATAACCCGCGTCTTTGGCTCTCCAAAAGCCGGATGCTACTTTCTCGCGTTCATGATATTCTCATTCGGGATGCTCCGCGATCACCTCTTCAACGCCGCGCTCGCAGGGCAGCCCACGTCTCTCCCCGCGCTCGCAAAGCCCTTTGACACGTACCTGCCCATTGCACTCGTCGCGGCCGGCCAGATTCTGGTCGTTAGCTCGACGTGGGCGCTCGGCGTCACGGGGACGTTTCTCGGAGACTACTTTGGTATCCTCATGGACGCGCGCGTCGACGGGTGCGTACCCTCTCTCTCTCTCGCCTTTTCAAAGACTGACTAGCGTATAGATTCCCTTTCAACATCTTGACCAACCCCATGTACGTCGGATCCACCATGTGTTTTCTTGGCGTTTCCCTATGGTTCCAATCCATCGCTGGGCTCGTGATTACGTTCTATGTCTACGTCGTTTATGTCGTGGCCTTGCGGTTTGAGGGTCCGTTTACGGATATGATCTATGCAAAGAGGGAGGAAGCGCGCGCGGCGAAGAAGGAGTAGAGTTTAGAGGGTCGCTAAAATTTACTGATGCTTACGATCTTTTATGTCTGGTAGAATAGAGTACACTCTACCTTCTTAATCTTGACGCGACTAGCTTGAGCGCACCACGTCTGTAGATGATATGTAACAGTAGAGCCTTCCCCAAAATGGAGTGACGCAGCTCGAGGCTCACTGCCACAATAGTGTGGCGCCCTCAAATTTCAATGGTATTGATACCTCTACTCTGGTTGGCCGCAGTGTTCAAAAAAAGGCGCCACATCACACGTGACGGTATCGAAACCGCGTTTCAAAACTTAGACTTGGGTAGACACGGAAATTGTTTCAACGAATGCCATGACACGGGCCTGATAAGTATAAGCACCGCGCATATTTCGCCTTGTTGTATGAGATTCGGTGGATTGATTGATTACAGTGGGAGGGGCTTCTCTGCGAAGACACTGAGTTCTCTGCAACTTGGAAACGAACAAGTCGGTATGGAAGGTCTGGAAACATTCGAATTGCGCTCATCATCGGGTTCAAAACCTGAACTTCACTTGGAATAGGGGCCTCTTGAACAGGTGTGCATAAATGATATATACGGGATGCCGCCCAATCTCTCTGGGAAGAATGCCGCACTCTCTCTCTGGCTGGAGTCGAACCCAGCTTTCGCGCGCTCACACATGGGAGCCCAATGACAGGCGCGTGTACTAACCGATATACTACCAGAGATTATGTTCAGCGTGGCCAATGGTATACAAGTTAATTGGGTGAAGACTCAGTGCAATGTCGTTCATCGACTGCTGCGTCCTTCACTATACTATCATTGTTATCTCATCACTGTGCCATGAGGGGTTTTTTGCAAGGTGGTCAGTCAACCAGGTACTCAGGGACAGCCTCAAAGTGTTTACGGATACAAGAGGAGGGAGGATCTACGGTTGAATGAAGTATTCATACACTACCTTCTAAATCTTGATGCTATGAGTGGATCATACCAACAAATGCTCAGTGATCAGTCAGGCTAGAAGGAGTGTTTACAACTATAACCACATTCACACCGGGTCAGACCGTGCACACTCACACTCGGGGGGTGCACACACACACCCGGGCGCATTCCCGCGCGATGAAAATGCCAAAATTGGTAATTGATCTGTGGCGCCGGTTAAGGGTATAGTGACGGCCAAAATATAGCGACCGTGGAAGGATTTTGTTATCGAGACAAATTGACAGCTCGTGACCAGTAGGATCAGTAGCAGTAGTATACCTTCAATATCAAGTATTTTGTCTGTGGTCAAATGCGAGGCATGAAGACTTGACTTGTGGAGATATCATCCAAGTTCGGCCATCAGCCATAAAAGGAAATATGTAAATGTGTCTGTACCTCGCCTGTACAGAAGCAAAACTCGAATCCATTGCTAGTACTTTGTGTAATACCCCTTTGCCTTCACTAGTGCCTGTACCCTTCGAGGTATACTAGCATACAACCTGTCACAGTAGTTCAAACTCAATGCAGCCCACTCCTCCTGCAAAACTGCAAAGAGTGTTAGCGACTGACTAAGCCACAAGACTCAACCAGGTACCACAGCAAGAACTAAGGAAGAAAGTGTTTGCGTTCGTAAGACTAGGCTAGGCCAGGTGTATAAATGAGATCGGAACTAAAGTACAATGATGCTACACTACTGCTTATATACTAGTGAGTCTGTGTTTGGGACTCCTTGTCCATACGTGTTTCCGCTAGGGTTAACTCCACACCCTTGACCCAGTGTTGTATGCTGCTAGCCCGTGAAACCATTAAATACAAGTGGTAACTGCATGTAAGTAATAATACTGAAACAACCATATGTGCTACGAGTGTCGGTGCTGTGTATACAATAGGAAGTCCATGAGGTATCAGCATGTATGATGTCATCCATGTGTTGGGCGTGTGTCCGACATGAGTACGGCTTTGGTAATGAAAAGAAGTATGATCGGTAACGAAACAGATGATGAAACAGTCCGTTGGTTGATAAGACACGGCCCCCGATAAGATATGATAAGATGTGAAAGTGTGAAAATATGGCAATTCATAACATCACCCCCTCCTTAAGGCGCAAGTTCCATTCTGCGCCAGATTTGCTCCATGAGGGCCGCAGAGGGTAGCGTGACATCAAGGGGTTTGGTGTCAGGTGGTGGCATGGGTCGAAATAGATGTGATGGAAATTGCGACATGGGGACTTCAATGCGAGCAAGCGCGGGTGGCTTCGGCTTGTTCGGATATTGTTGGTGGAAATCGCTGATGGCTTCGTCGGCATTTTTGAGATTGCATGCCAGTTCCCATGTCTGCTTGTGTGTGCCATAACCCTTCCAGTGAACCTTGTATTGAAAACCCCCGCGGTACTTCCGGGAATTAACCACTTTCTCAACCTCCCATTCCGGTTCGGCTCCTTCCAGCACAGGTGGTGGACGCGTGTCTCGGGTTGCGTCGGAAATTGGGCTCGTGGTAAGGCGTCAACAGGGCCTCATTGAACACGGGATGGATGCTTTTCCATGTGTGAGGAATCTGGAGCTTGTAAGAGCTCGTCCCGACTTTCTTGATCACTTTGAACGGCCCGAAGCGTTTGTCATCAAGCTTCTTCATTGGTCGGTCCGTGCTGAGATTTGTCCCTTCCAGCCATACTTTGTTGCCCTCCTTGTACTCTACTGCGTCTGTCCGCTTCCTGTCATAAAACCGTTTCATATCCTCCTTTGCCATCTTCAATGCTGACCCTACTTGTCCCATGTTTTCCTCATGCCGTCGGCAAACTCCTGTGCAGTCTCGTTTCTCGATGCCGTTTTTGGAGCGGTGCCTTTGTAGGGGTGTCTGCCCATGTCTGCGAAGAATGGAGTGACTTTGGTCGCCAAGTGAACTCGATTGTTGTAAACAAATTCAGCAGAGGGTAGCCATTCGTGCCAGTTGTTCTGATGGTAGTTGACAAATAACCGTAAGAAATGCTCTATCTCTTGATTCAGCCGTTCCGTCTGCCCATTTGCCTGTGGATGATACGCCGTTGTAAAGTTTCCTTGTATGCCCAACAACCAGTACAACTCCTTCATGAAACATGAGTGGTATTGTGGACCGCAATCATGTATCATCTGTCGTGGCATCCCATGTATGGGGAAAATGCAATCACGGTAAATGCGGGCCATGCCTTCCAACGTCAGAGTGGTGTGTGTCGGTATGATGCGTAATCGCTTTGTGAAATGGTCCACAAACGTGCTGATCGCTTGTATCCTCCTGATTCCGGCAGTTCTCCAATCATGTCCGTCCCTACTATCTCCCATGGCTCGCTTGGCACATTAATAGGATGAAGAGGTGCAGCCGGCTTCGTGTGATGTGACTTTGTGACCTAGCATTTTTGACACCCTTCTACGTATTCACGGACGTCTCGGCTGATTCCTGGCCACCAATAGGTACGTGTGATCAGCTCGAGGGTCTTGTACCGTCCCGGATGCCCTGCAAGCTGTGCATCATAGTGCATTCCAATAACTCTTCCCCGCAATTCCTTGTCCTTCGGTATGTAAATACGATCTTTCCACATAATAAGTCCATTTTCCTTCTCTTTCCATCCTTTTTCTTTGTTTTCTAATGCTTTTTGTACGTATCTGTCTTTGTTTCCTTTTCTTTGTTTGATTTTGTTAAGTAATTCGTCCTCCGGTGTATTTACTGTATGTAAAGAGAATTGAATTTGTGAAATAAAAAACTCCGGCTTGAGCAAAACAACGTTTTCGTTATCTTTTTCCCCCTTCTCAAGGCCTATCATCCTTGACAAGGCATCAGCTTTCCCCATCGTCCTGCCTGGCTTCAAATCATCTGTATGTCATATTCCGCCAACTCTGTAACCCATCTCGCCTGTCTCCAATTCAACTTCTATGGTTTCCGGAAGTACTGAAGGTTTTGATGATCGGTAAAAACCTCCACCGTCTCCGTTGCTCCTAGAAGATACTGCCTCCAGTCATCAATCAAGTCCATGATAGCCATCATTTCCTTGTCGTAGATCTCGTAGTTGCGCTCTACTTCGTTCAGCGCGCGAGACCAAAAGGCTACTGGTCTCCATTTTCTGTCAACCAACTGGGAAAGAACTGCTCCGTTTGCATGCAGCTATCTACCCAAGTATGACTCGCCAGAAGACGAAGGAGAGGATGTAGAAGAGAAGCTGAAGGAGGGAGAGCGGTTGTTTTGGATGGACTGGGACAGCTATTGCAAAAGCAGTGAAAAGCTGAGATCACAACAGCCTTCATCCGCTGCTGCACCTTACATCGAGGAATTTTCCGATGTATTTAGCAAGGCGGACTTTGACAAGTTACCGGAGCGAAGACCCTGGGATCACGCGATAGAACTTACGCCTGGTTCCAAACCGGTTGACTGCAAGGTTTACCCCCTTAGCCCATCCAAGCAAAAGGCGTTAGATGAGTTTCTGGAAGAAAACATACGGACGGGACGTATACGGCCATCAATTTCACCTATGGCATCACCTTTTTTCTTTGTCAAAAAGAAGGACAGAAGTCTTCGGCCAGTACAAGATTATCGGAAGTTGAACGACATGACAATCAAGAACCAATACCCCTTGCCGTTGATCCAGGAGCTTATCGATAAGCTGAAGGGAGCGAAGGTTTTCACAAAGATGGATGTCCGATGGGGTTACAATAACATCCGGATCAAAGAAGGTGATGAGTGGAAAGCGGTGTTTAGAACAAACTGAGGCCTGTTCGAGCCCTCAGTCATGTTCTTTGGACTTACAAACTCGCCGGCAACGTTCCAATCGTTTATGAATCACATTCTGAAGGAGTTGATTGATGAAGGACATATTATAGTTTACTTAGACGACATACTTATTTTTACGAACACATTGGAAGAACATAGGCATATTGTACGACGAGTACTAGAGATACTGTAGCGTTTCAACCGTAACTTCACAGCCTGTGACCCATTATGGTCTGAAGTTACAGCGAACAGCTTCACAGACCCTTAAATTGCCTTTTTTGGACAGTTCCGCTTATAGCGGGACCTGAAATTTCCTTATTTGGAGGCTCGTGCCTGACCAAAGTGGTCTGTGACCCGTTATGATGTATATATAGCTTCACTTAGGATATTTGAAGGATGACGCATATGTCATGCGTCTTCTTGAGACCAATGTCAACGAGAAGATTATTGACCAGATCTATGGCAGCCGAGACGGGTTGCCAGAAGAATACAATGATTGGAAGAAGCAGATCATTCAGATCAATCAGTTATGGAGAAGGCGGATGGCGAGCAAAAGGCCCGGCATACAGTCCCGGCCCCAAGCTCCGCAGGTGGCTACATTGAGAGCCAATCCTACGAACCCACCCCCAATGCCAATTATGCGACAAGATGCCACTGGCGTTACCTATGGAGGAGCCGGCAGGCCGATGGACATTGACAACGCACGTTGAAGAGGACTTTGCTTCAGCTGTGGCGAACACAGCCACGTCAGCAGGTTCTGTCCAAAGAAGGGTCGACCCCAGACAATTTGGGGGCTATGGACCGAAATGAACAACGAGGAGAAGAAGAAGTTGGCCGAAGAGTTGGGTTTTGCGAAGCTCCCACAGTAGACGCAGTCCTGCCGGAGCAGTCATTAAGGGAAGAATCGTCAGATGCAGAATCTATTTATAGTACTGGTACTCAGGCATCTAAAATATCATCGACAATTTTACCACCAAAACCTGCGAAAGAAAGATACGAACCAAACACGCCTGAGTGGGTTGCACAAAGGCTAAGAGAGGATGAAGTGCCGAGAGCAGTGGGGATTTTGAGAGCATGGATGCCGGAGCGGAGAGAGAGAGAAGCGACAGAAGAGAAGGTGATGGCGATCAAAGCGTTGACAAAGGAAGCTGCGGTGAAAGTTGTGACGGAGTTGAAAAAGTCAAGGAAGTACATCCGGGGACCAAAGGGGCAGGATATAAAACTCCAAGTAACCATAGAGAGCGTGCACACAGGCTCTGAATGGGAAACAAGTGCCCTTCTCAACAGTGGAGTAACGGGTTCTTGCGTCAATAAAGAATTCGTTAAGAAGAACGGACTCCCAATCAAGGAGTTACCGGTCAAGCTTCCTGTCTACAATGTGGATGGAACTCTAAACAAGGGAGGGGCAATCAAAGTTTTTGTGGAGGTCCGGATGAAGATCGGTGATTACGCTGAAAAGATTGAGTTGGCCGTCACCAATCTTGCCAAAACAAGTATCTTTTTGGGGCTAGATTGGCTACGATACCACAACCCCACGATCAACTGGATGGAATCCACATTGACTTTTGATCAATGCCCAGACTGTTGCGGCTATCTACCCGAGTATGACTCGCCAGAAGATGAAGGAGAAGATGTAGAAGAGAAGCTGGAGGAGGGAGAGCAGCTGTTTTGGATGGACTGGGACAACTATTGCAAAAGCGGTGAAAAGATGAGATTACAACAGCCTTCATCCGCTGCTGCACCTTGCAGTCAACCGGTTTGGAACCAGGCGTAAGTTCTATCGCGTGATCCCAGGGTCTTTGCTCCGGTAACTTGTCAAAGTCCGCCTTGCTAAATACATCGGAAAATTCCTCGATGTAAGGTGCAGCAGCGGATGAAGGCTGTTGTGATCTCAGCTTTTCACTGCTTTTGCAATAGCTGTCCCAGTCCATCCAAAACAACCGCTCTCCCTCCTTCAGCTTCTCTTCTACATCCTCTCCTTCGTCTTCTGGCGAGTCATACTTGGGTAGATAGCTGCATGCAAACGGAGCAGTTCTTTCCCAGTTGGTTGACGGAAAATGGAGACCAGTAGCCTTTTGGTCTCGCGCGCTGAACGAAGTAGAGCGCAACTACGAGATCTACAACAAGGAAATGATGGCTATCATGGACTTGATTGATGACTGGAGGCAGTATCTTCTAGGAGCAACGGAGACGGTGGAGGTTTTTACCGATCATCAAAACCTTCAGTACTTCCGGAAACCATAGAAGTTGAATTGGAGACAGGCGAGATGGGTTACAGAGTTGGCGGAATATGACATACAGATGATTTGAAGCCAGGCAGGACGATGGGGAAAGCTGATGCCTTGTCAAGGATGATAGGCCTTGAGAAGGGGGAAAAAGATAACGAAAACGTTGTTTTGCTCAAGCCGGAGTTTTTTATTTCACAAATTCAATTCTCTTTACATACAGTAGATACACCGGAGGACGAATTACTTAACAAAATCAAACAAAGAAAAGGAAACAAAGACAGATACGTACAAAAAGCATTAGAAAACAAAGAAAAAGGATGGAAGAGAAGGAAAATGGACTTATTATGTGGAAAGATCGTATTTACATACCGAAGGACAAGGAATTGCGGGGAAGAGTTATTGGAATGCACTATGATGCACAGCTTGCAGGGCATCCGGGACGGTACAAGACCCTCGAGCTGATCACACGTACCTATTGGTGGCCAGGAATCAGCCGAGACGTCCGTGAATACGTAGAAGGGTGTCAAAAATGCTAGGTCACAAAGTCACATCACACGAAGCCGGCTGCACCTCTTCATCCTATTAATGTGCCAAGCGAGCCATGGGAGATAGTAGGGACGGACATGATTGGAGAACTGCCGGAATCAGGAGGATACAACGCAATCAGCACGTTTGTGGACCATTTCACAAAGCGATTACGCATCATACCGACACACACCACTCTGACGTTGGAAGGCATGGCCCGCATTTACCGTGATTGCATTTTCCCCATACATGGGATGCCACGACAGATGATACATGATTGCGGTCCACAATACCACTCAGTTTCATGAAGGAGTTGTACGGTTGTTGGGCATACAAGGAAACTTTACAACGGCGTATCATCCACAGGCAAATGGGCAGACGGAACGGCTGAATCAAGAGATAGAGCATTTCTTACGGTTATTTGTCAACTACCATCAGAACGACTGGCACAAATGGCTACCCTCTGCTGAATTCGTTTACAACAATCGAGTTCACTTGGCGACCAAAGTCACTCCATTCTTCGCAGACATGGGCAGACACCCCTACAAAGGCACCGCTCCAAAAACGGCATCGAGAAATGAGACTGCGCAGGAGTTTGCCGACGGCATGAGGAAAACATGGGACGAAGTGGGTCGGCATTGAAGATGGCAAAGAGGACATGAAACGGTTTTATGACAGGAAGCGGACAGACGCAGTAGAATACAAGGCGGGCGACAAAGTATGGCTGGAAGGGACGAATCTCAGCACGGACCGACCAATGAAGAAGCTCGATGACAAACGCTTCGGGCCGTTCAAAGTGATCAAGAAAGTCGGGACGAGCTCTTACAAGCTCCAGATTCCTTATACATGGAAAAGCATTCATCCTGTGTTCAATGAGGCCCTGTTGACGCCTTACCACGAGCCGCAATTTCCGACGCAACCCGAGACACGCGTCCACCACCTGTGCTGGAATGAGCCAAACCGGAATGGGAGGTTGAGAAAGTGGTTAATTCCCGAAGTACCGTGGGGGTTTTCAATACAAGGTTCACTGGAAGGGTTATGGCACACACGAACAGACATGGGAACCGGCATGCAATCTCAAGAATGCCGACGAAGCTATTCGCGATTTCCACCAGCCGAAGCCACCTGCGCTTGCTCGCATTGAAGTCCCCATGTCGCAATTCCATCACATTTATTCCAACCCATGCCACTGCCTGACACTGAACCCCTTGATGTCACACTACCCTCTGCGGCCCTCATGGAGCGACTCTGGCGCACAATGGAACTTGCGCCTTAAGGAGGGGGTGATGTTATGAATCGCCATATTTTCACATTTTCAATCTTATCATATCTTATTGGGGGGCTTGTCTTATCAACCAACGGACTGTTTCATCATCTGTTTCGTCACCGATCATACTCCTTTTCATTACCGAAGCTGTACTCATGTTGGACACACACCCAACACATGGATGACATCATATATGCCGATACCTCATGGACTCCCTATTGTATACACACCGCCGACACTCGTAGCACACATGGTCGTTTCAGTATTATTACTTACATGCAGTTACCACTCGTATTTAATGGTTTCACGGACTAGTAGCATACAACACTGGGTCAAGGGCGTGGAGCATCCCTAGTGGAAACGCGTATGGACAAGGAGTCTCAAACACAGACTTACTAGTATATAAGCAGTAGTGTAGTATCATTGTACTTTAGTTCCGATCTCGTTTATACACCTGGCCTAGCCTAGTTCTACGAACACGAACACTTTCCTCCTTAAGTTCTTGCTGTGGTACCTGGTTGAGTCTCGTGGCTTAGTCAGTCGCTAACAGGTACCACAGCAAGAACTGAAAGAGAAAGTGTTTGCGTTTGTAAGACTAGGCTAGGCCAGGTGTATAAACGAGATTGGAACTAAAGTACAATGATACTACACTACTGCTTATATACTAGTAAGCCTGTGTTTGGGACTCCTTGTCCATACATGTTTCCGCTAGGGATAACTCCACGCCCTTGACCCAGTGTTGTATGCTACTAGTCCGTGAAACCATTAAATACGAGTGGTAACTGCATGTAAGTAATAATACTGAAACGACCATGTGTGCTACGAGTGTTGGTGGTGTGTATACAATAGTAAGTCCATGAGGTATCAGCATGTATGATGTCATCCATGTGTTGGGCGTGTGTCCAACATGAGTACGGCTTTGGTAATGAAAAGAAGTATGATCGGTGACAAAACAGATGATGAAACAGTCCGTTGGTTGATAAGACAAGGCCCCCGATAAGATATGATAAGATGTGAAAGTGTGAAAATATGGCAATTCATAACACCTCCATGCTTCAAGCGAGGCTGCACATTCTCTTTATCATACTCCTCCCCTGGACCACGACGGCACCATTGAATCCAATCTGAGCCAAAGAGGTTAAATTTTGACTGATCGGAGAATGCAACGGATGCCCAATTGTCAGATGTCCACTCGACATGATTCTTAGCCCATCCCTTTTGTTGCGCCAACCCTTCAATCCCTCCTCAGAAAGCACTCGACACATTGTGCGCTCTGGAATATCTGGAAAATATTGTCGCTGAACATCCGCAGCCGTGCGACAGACATGTGCCCGAATCTTGCGAACAGCTAGACGGCGCTCAGCACTGTCCATTTTGCGGGGGCGGCCTGTGCAAGAAACGGGGGCATAGAAGTCATGAGTTTTTGAGAATTTGGCATAGTTTTCCTTAGCGGCAGTGGAGGAGATTCCAAGATATTGCGCAATCGCGGTGAATGTCCATCCGGAATCACGGAGAGAAACAATATGTGCCCGCTTTGTTGGGGTAACGGGCACACGCAGGTACTGAGGTCGGGTCGACACCATGCACAAAGTTTCGTGTGTTTTTGACAATGTTATGGTTGTTGGCGAAGTCGTGTTTAGGTCGACCCTGAGATGATCGGGGTGTCTGATCAGCCGGAAATGCCGATAGTCTCTCTCGCGTCTTCAGCAGTGGAAGAGACAACTC
This sequence comes from Mucidula mucida, assembly GCA_015501055.1. Lineage (NCBI taxonomy): Eukaryota > Fungi > Basidiomycota > Agaricomycetes > Agaricales > Physalacriaceae > Mucidula > Mucidula mucida. The sequence continues at coordinate 19,172 of JADNYV010000100.1, read as the reverse complement.
ATAAATGATTGGAAGTAGTCAACAACATACAATGCAGTATTGTACTACAACTATGGTGACAGTGAAGCATGCCTTGACATTGAGAATTGCTTTTCGTCCGGATCAAACCACGTGGTCGCTATATTTTGGCCGTCACTGTAGGTTAGCGGGATTACGGAATGCGAGTAATGATGGAGAAGCGGAGTGTATAGTCTGTAGGAAGTCTTACTCTGTTATCGCCCAGACAAGCTATTCATCTAGAGCAGCAGGACGAGCCTATCCAGACACTTTGGCTCCAGAGTTGCCTCAGAGTCGAAAGGGCATCAGACGCGATCTGTGGGGAGTGTTTGCACATGGATGATGTAGGGTCATCAAGTCCAGTGCACTCTCGTGGTCTCTTTCAACACACGAACGCGGGGCCCCATGACCTTGACTTCTTTAATGAGGCACGCTTCAGCGCCTTGTTTTGCTTTAAAAGACTTGCGCTCTATGCTTGGCCCCTCCTTAGGTTATCCTCCAGTGCCTAACCGTTGCCATCATGGCGAAAGGAGTACGTTTATTCCTACTGGAATCTGCTGTTTCATTGTTTCTAACACACACGCTCTCCCCCTCTAGTACAACGCCCGTATTGCATCAAATCCCGTGCGCCGTTCATCTCCATCGCTATCTATCATCAGGAAACTGACTGTCTTGTCGCGCAGTACATCGTAGGTTCGTTCGCATGTATCGGCGGAGGCCTCTTCGGTCTGGACATCTCGTCCATGTCTGGTGTACTTAGTGTATGACACTTTATCCCTTCTCTCTTTCTATTTCGCCCTGACTTGTGTCCGCAGAACGAAGCCTACAAGCGCACATTCTCCCACGTACGTTCATCACCTTAGCTTTGTATGTATGAATGCCGACCGAATGTCTCCTTCCAGCCCGGCTCCGATGCGCAGGGTGCCATAGTCGCAGCAATGCCCGCCGGCTCCCTCGTCGGCGCGCTCATGGTCACCCAACTCGCAGACCGCATCGGGCGCAAGAAAACAATCATCCTCTCCGGCCTCATCTGGGTCATCGGCTCCATCCTCCAATGCGCCTCCGTTGTACGCTACCCCCCTTTCCTATCCCTCTTCCATGATTGATTGATTTCTTACAGAACCGCGGCATGCTCGTCGTCGGGCGCATCATCTCCGGCATCTCCGTCGGGATCGCCTCCGCCGTCGTGCCCATCTACCAATCCGAAATCACCGAGCCGCGCATTCGCGGGCGGCTCGTCTCTCTGCAGCAGTGGTCCATCACATGGGGCATCCTCATCCAATACTTTGTCCAATTCGGGTGTTCGTATATTGACGGTGTGGCGTCCTTCCGTATCCCATGGGGGCTGCAGATGATCCCTGCGATATTCCTCTCGGCGGGCATGCTCATATTTCCCGAGTCGCCGAGGTGGCTGTTTGATCATGGGCGGGAGGAGGAGGCTTTGGAGATTCTCGCTGATCTGCATGGGGGCGGGGATCCGAATATTGAGCTAGTGCTTTTGGAGTTTGAGGAGATCAAGGAGCAAGTTCTCTTCGAGCGTACGGAGGGTGCAAAGTCGTATCTCGACCTGTTGAAACCCGGTATGCCGCGTCGTGTGGGGCTGGGTATGGCGCTCCAGATGTGGTCGCAGTTGTCCGGTATGAACGTCATGATGTATGTCGTCGGGTTGCTTTGTCTCTTGGGTTGTACTGACTTTTGAGCGACAGGTACTATATCGTGTATGTCTTCCAAGGGGCAGGTATCACCGGTCGTCGCGGTAATCTGATTTCTGCCGTGCGTGTCTATCTCACCTTTCGCTGCGATCTCTAATACGACCACCCTTAGTCCGTTCAATACGTGCTTAACGTCGTGTTAACCATCCCCGCTATCATCTACATCGACAAGTGGGGCCGTCGTCCGATGTTGCTTGCCGGTACCCTGCTTATGGGTTTCTTCCTCTTCCTCGTCGGTGGTCTCCAAGGTGGCTTTGGAGATTGGGGAGAGGTTGACGGAGCCCGCGTTTGGGTTATCACAGGCCACGACAGCATCACCAAAGGAGTCATCGTCTGCTCTTACTTTTTCGTGTGCTCGTTCGCTATTACCATGGGCCCGGTGTCGTGGACATACCCAGCCGAATTGGTACGCGCATTCAATTCGCTCATCCGCCAGATACTAATTCAGCTGTGTAGTTCCCACTCAAAGTCCGCGCAAAGGCTGTCTCGATATCCACCGCGACCAACTGGGTGTTCAACTTTGCGCTGGCGTGGGCCGTGCCGCCGGGTCTCTCTAATATCGCGTGGAAGACGTATCTGATCTTTGGGACGTTCAACTTTGCGGCGTTTATCCACATCTTTTTCATGTACCCAGAGACTGTGGGGCGCTCGCTGGAGGAGGTGGAGGATATCTTTAAGCAGGGACATGTCTTCACTGCATGGAAGATTGGGAAGCATGTCGGTAAGAAGACGTTGGAGGAGGTTGTAGGTAAGACGAAAGAGCTTGAGGGGGGCAAGTCGTCGATGAGCGACGATCATGATGAGAAGGCGTAGGGAAATTCGATGGGGGATGCTTTTGCCATGCCATTTTATGTGTGTTTTTGTATCTGTACTACGAATTACTCTTCTGTGTAGTGGTGCCTAGCTAGCAGACATCCACCGCTTAGTATGAGTGTTTACAACTATAACCACATTCACACCGGGTCAGACGGTGCACACTCACACTCGGGGGGTGCACACGCACACCCGGGGGCATTGCCGCGCGATGAAAATGCCAAAATTGATAATTGATCTGTGGCGCCGGTTAGGTTAGGGTGAGTTGGTGACTCCTACACTACACTGAAGTGTGTGCATCAACGCATTTTGACCGGCACCTTCCATCCATCCATCCACGCAGTCCAACTCCCGGTGATATCGAGACAAGGACTATACCTGCGCCTACGGCGCCGGAGGCGCGCATCCAAAAAAGAAAAGAAAAGAAAGAGGACGACAAAGGGTCTGGAATTCGCCGAATGAGTAAGCACGCTGTACCGGCAATCCGTCGGCATATAGTCGTGCTACCCGCGTGTTTCTTACTCACCACTTCCACAGACTCAGAGCTACGAAGCATGAAAACACGCGATGGTCTCGAGAAGTTGGAGGACCCCAGAACCGATACGGAATACTTCTGGGTTTCGCACTATACCTATCTTGCGGAAAATGGGTACCAACTGCGCCCTCGGTACCGGCCGGGCTGGGTTCCTTCTTGGCTCGGTGCACCGGGGCCCCTCAGGTTGCTTACATTCGAAGACTGGCACTACCCTCTTGTAAGTGATATCCTCCAAGGTGTACATCTGAGGCTGATATGTCAAGCCCTCACCCATCGTTATCGACGCTATCCGAATCGAAGACGGTTTCGCAGTTGCTCTCAAGCGTGTCCCAGTGGCCACCCAGGAATTATCCGCACTTCGCTTTCTCTCGTTGGATCCAGTGACACAGTCGCCTTTGAACCATACTGTCCCGCTGCTACAGGTTCTCCCTGTTCCAGGCGATTCGGAGGCTATTACTGTCATGCCCAAGCTACGAGAGTTCATGTGGCCATACTTTCATTGCCGACGGGAAGTACTTGAATGCCTGCGTCAAATCATCGAGGTACGTCTGTCTTGTCTTCGCTTAAAAGGGCAGACCGACTCACTGTTGATCGGCCAGGGAGTTGGCTTCATGCACAGTCTGGGTATTTGCCATGGGTAGGTCTTCTTCGTCTTCCAAGTGGACAGCAACAACTTAACGTTGGGTGTAGAGATGCATGTACTTACAACTTCATGATGGATGCCACGGAAGTATGTCCTCGAGGGTTCCACTACGCTTTTCCTCAAAGCATTGATGGCACTGGGGACAATCTTGTAACGAAACCCCGATGCCAATGCCAGGTGCGGTACTACATAATCGACTTCGAGACCTCTCAGCAGTTCAGCTGTGACCGCGACTATGCATTGCGTCAGGTTGATGATACACGCTGCGATATCCCTTTTTCACCCGAACTCGCTGAAGCAAACATCATTGCTAAAGTGCCGTACAATCCGTTTCGCCTGGACGTTTTCAATATTGGGGCGACTTTCCAATTGATTTGTGAAGTGCGTGGGATATTGGTTCTACGAGCATGCGCTTACTTCTCAACAGGATTACTTCGGACAATTGGACGAGCTACAACCTTTTTTGGGTTGGTTGGCAGCGCAAGAACCTTCAGCGCGCCCCCGATTAGAGGATGCAATGAAAGAACTTCTGGTGTTCATTGCATCTCGCAGTGAGGAGTGGTTGGATTTTCCGACGACGCGTATCTATCTCTGCTCTGTTACCGGTAAACGTTACGAAAACTCGACACAATTTGGAAAGATTCTCCTGGATCATTATACCACTACTAGAAATAGTTCATAAATTCACCCTACTACGTGAAAACGATGAATACAGTGCAGTTGTCTCTTCGTCTTTGTAGGCAGCCTAACAGTATGGAATTCTGTCAGAAACTTTCTCCTTTCGTTATCAAGTGGGCAATATGACCACAATTTTCAGTGGGGGCGTTGATCCGGATGTACTACCAGGGCGCGCTGCGCCGCCCATTTGGCATGTAGTTGCGAGATTCCGTCCTGGATAATGGCAGATGGCCAACTTACATCCCTATTCAAGTGTCAACTACTTAGTCACAGTACCATGGGGCTTCGACTTCGTGTGATGCAGGCCTACTTATGCGCCGCACAGTTGCGGCACAGTCACATTCAGCGTAGAAAGAGGTCAACCCAGAACTCTCGATTTCATTAAAATGTCTTGATTCGCGTTTTCTGCATGCTGTTTGTTAGTTTGGCTTCTTTTAGCAATGATTTCGCGATTCGTGCTGTGGAGAGTAAGTAGCGGCCCCCAAACACTGCACGGAGCCCGGGAAATTCCTCCTCCTTCGATGATTGTGAGCGTCAGCACTAGAGGAGATAGGCGCTGATTTCCGAGTCCTGTGCACATCTATTCAATGGGACGGAGACAACAATATTCGATGTGACAACTTTTTAGAATTGAATGCTGACATACATAGATGTCTCTCGCTCCCAGACGCATGAAAGTGACACAGCGGCGGACTTTCTCTGAGGTTCTCGATGCCCATAAGGCAAGGAATCGACGAATATCGAGTGTGGCGCTGATCCGGATGTTTTATAGGTGCGGCGCTTCACCTGTCAATCACCGCGTGTACGTTTCTCGCACAATGCCGTGTAGAATGGAAGACGTCTAGCGCTACGGCCCTATACAATTATTATTCAGTCACTAGAACAAAGTGACGTCGACTTCTCAACGGAGGACAACGCTACGCAGTCACATCAACACGAGGTTACGAGCTGTAGATTGAATTGAATCCGCTCGGTTCTGCTTATCGTTATGCCTCGCATGTTCAGCGTGTTCTTTCCCAATTCAACCTCCTCTGGCGCCGGTGTATTGATTTAAAGCTGTAGAGGGAGATGCTTCCATGGTAATCACACGCTACATAGGCGCTTGTGGGTACTTTTTTCCACGACAGGATCTCATTATTTTTCACTGTTCCGTTTTGGGTGACAGTTGAGTCAGTTCCATCGAGAAGAGCGTCGCGGGTGAGAATAGCGTCGCACGGACTCCTGGAACTCATGCTTCCTTGTACACAAGGTACTGAGCGTCAATATCACGGGGAAATCAATTGCACTGCATAAAATTTCCGGATTCAGAACGGAGACAAAGGTTTCTTACTTGTTTACATCCGATCTGAATAAACGTCCGGAAGTAAGCGCCCCAGGCCCCGTCTAGAGTTCATGTACGATAGCCAATATCCTACACCGTCATTCTGACGGAACGCCTCTTCGATACTCGTCAAGTCTTGGTCCAATTTAGCCCAAAGAGGCGGCCGTTGACCTGCATAACTCGTGAGAAAAGCCACATAAAGAATTCCAAGAACATCACTCACGGAGCAACCAGCACTGCAGTAAGGGTCTGACATACATCGAAAAGGCGCCTTCTCCACGAAGCGTACAAGGTCCGGGAGTGCCCCAGTGAGAAGGTCCCGAGCCAGAATGAGGCTCTTGATGTGCTCGTCGGCGGAAGACGAAATGGACAGCGAGATGAGCGAGTCCTCGTCATCATATCCTGGGAACTCTTCGGCATGGAGAAACCAAGAGAGTGAAATATGTCGTGGAGAAGGAAGAGCTCATCGTCGTCGGTCGAAGGTGGCGCTACCACGGGGTGTGGCCTCCACGGTCCTAGGTCGAAGAACTTTCGAATGGCGTTACAGTTTCGGAGAACGTGAACCTGTTTAGCGGGGGGTACTGAGTTGAGAGAGCGCTGGATGCTATCCAGCAGTTCACAGTCCACACCGGCGATAAGTGGCGGTTCCGCAAGAACGCCTTGAATTATCTCCTGCAGCTCTCGACTCTCTTCGCAACCTCTATCCAGGCTCATCCTTCCGCGTTCATTCTTCCCACAAAATAGTGTTCTGTCTCGGAGCTCGAACAGTCTTTTGGTGGCGTCCATTCCGACTGCCATTTTCATTGTGCTAACGTCCTCCTCCACGATGTACAAGGACAATAGTCGAGATCTCACGGAGAAAGCACTATCGAGAGGCGCTCCGCGCTGCGCCTGGTTGATGACGATAAAGCAGTCGTGGATGAGCGCCATAATAATCTGGCCCACGGCACGCGCTGGTGAGAACAATGGCTCCTTTTCGTCGGCTGGTCGTGGCAGGAAGGTCGTCGCTCGCTGTAGAACGGGGAGAGGAGTCGGTACTCCTTGAAGAACCTTTGGCGCGTCTATAATATCTTTTTCCTGCAGGACGAGACGGGTGCGGGATATTTTCGACGGCAGGCATGCCGAGGACAAGGAGGGATGGAATGGTGTCGAGCCTCATTGAAGACGCTGGACTATAAATACTACAAAAAGAACAAAAGAACAAGACCATACAATTAGAGCGAGCGTTATTGTTCCGTAACCAGACGCGTTGACAGTCAAAGGGCGCAGACAATAGGATTCGTACACAGACCAGCGAGTGAACAGTGATACGGAGAAAGCTTCGTGGTTATTATTAAGTACTAGTAGGGCGCGAGGCTGAAATCTGGTCGCGTCGAGAGGCAGCGTCCGTTCGATAGATGAGCAGTCTGTTACTTTACACCTACAACCGGTTCTGTTGAGTATCGAGTCCGAGGACGAGCTTGACGCTCGTAACAGGCGGGAGCAAAATCATGTGTGGCTGTGCCTCTACTTGGCGTGCGAAAGCAACCTGGGAATCAGACTAGGCCAAGTCCACAAACAAAAGCGAAGCCCATTCCTGGCTTTACATATTTCGATTGAACGCCCTACACATGTATCAATCCAAAAAAACCACCTCTCCAATAGAGAAAAATAAATGCGATATGTAAGCTAGCATGACGGAAACATATAATATCTGTCAATCGCCCCACCAATGTCAGGGTATACACCAATGAAAAAAATACAAAACGAATGTATCAAGTAACAAGCTGCTGCAGCGACGAGTGCCGCATCATCGCAACATCATAGTCCCTTGGCGGCTCGGAAACGAACGTTTTGGTATAGATAGACTCCCCGTCCCCCGCACTCGCGGGCTCTGACGCGTGGCGCAAGCTCATGTCCGACTTGTACGACATCACGCTCCAGTCCGACGGCCTCTCGGGTGGCGTGCCCGTCATCATCGTGTCCCTCGACGCGATAGACTGCAGATCCATGTCCATGCCCATCCCACCCATCTCCGGGCTCAGCGCCATCCCAATCCCCAACCCCTCCTCCCCACCACCACTCGCCTTCTCCTCCCTCCGCGTCTGCTGCTCCATCGTCTCCCGCGTATTTAACCACGCCCACTTCTTGTTCTCCAGCCCCTCATGCTCAATCGCCAGCAGACTCAACGCCACCGCAGAAACCACAAACTCCAGCCCGCTCTCCTTGGCGAAGAAATGCCGATTGCCCGGCGGCGCCCCATTCACCAGTATACGCACATTGTCGCCCGAGAAACACTGGTCAACGGCGGTCTTTGAAATATGCAACGACGCGTGCCGCTCCTTCATCAGCCGACTCCAGGAAGGTGCTTGGCGCTTGGAGAGGTCCCCAGGCAGCTGGGGAAGACGCAGCTCCGCCACCAGAATATCATCCTCCCGAACCTTATGGCGCTTCTCATATCGGGTGCACCACATCGTAAACAGGAGCTCCTTCCGTCCCTGGCTATGGGCGTCAAAAAGAAAGTACCCCCCGCCACAGTATGGAGGGTTCGGCTGCCGCGATAGGGGATCTGGAATGTGGTTCTCGGAAGGCGGCGTCGCGGCCCCAAGGTCGGATATGACAAGGGGGAAGAAATGATAAGCCCCGCCGTCCCGTGCGCCTGGAGTACGGGCGTTTTGAGGATCGTACGCACCGCAGAAGGGCGTCAACACGATGCGCCCGCCGCGCACAGTGTCAGAAAGAACGCAGTCAGGCGTCGCCACCATGGTCGCCTGGCGAGGGTTTGCGTCAAGAGCCTCGAATATGGGGGCATAACCCTTGGTGTCCCGTCGGGAGCGCGACGGAGGGGTAATAGCGCTCAGGCCCTCGTTGCGATTGATGGTGACGCTCATGTTCTTCTTGCCAAACAAGTGGCTGACGACCCTCTTCTCGACCTTGTACGTCGGTCGAGCGCTGGATATGCCTGTGATGTTGCGCTTCCGGAAGCTGAGTTCCGTCGTCTGCTGGATTGGTTAACACGAAAAATGTAGTGCAGTAGGCGACACTGACCTTTCCCCCTACTATCGGTATCAGCTCGAGGTCAAAGACGTCGTAATCATCCTCCGGTCCGGGCTCTTGACGAGACACAAGCACTCAATCGCTCACCAAAGGGCCAGTCCCGTTGCCTAGGCGTCCGTGATATTCAGCTCTACAAGAGCAGAACATGTGCATACCGTTCTTAGGTGTACGAGCGTCGAGGTGAACGAAAGAAGATATTGAGTGGTCTGTGGCCTGTCTGTGGCAGTGCAGTGAATTGTCCTTGCTTGGCTGCTGTATCGGCATCGGCATTGCTGGGTAACATTCCGATTCTCTCACTGTCCTTTTAACTGATATCAGCGCAGGGAGCAGATTCTCTCCGTCAAACTCTTTTCTCCATAATCAATGCTACCATCTATGGGGATGCCTCTTCTGAGAATTCCCTTCATAATCACAGCACTATATGGTATCCATCGTACGATGACACCTCCAAACGCTACGCCGCCCGCAAGCGAGCACAGAGAATTTAATCGCCTCGATCTCGAACGAGTCGCGTCCTCGTTCGCTAAAATTGCGAAGGTCTGTCACAATACCGCCAGGGTATATATTACTCGCTTTCTCCAGTACAGAATATCTGACGCTTCCTGAAGGCCACATTCTATTCCATATTCATCCTCGAAATCCTCTTCATTCTGGGTCTCAGTCTTTCACCTGTGGCGCCGGCTGATTCTTGCGAAATTCATATTACATGGCCTTTTCTCGTCAGTCGGGTTATCCTCGTTGGCGGAGCGAGCTTGCGCGTGCACTGCTATCAGATCATGGAGCAATTTTTTACTTTCGAATTATGCATTCGCAAGGACCACCGCCTAATTACTTCTGGACCGTACAACTACGTTCGTCACCCCAAGCTACACCGGTGCTATTCTCGCCGCATTTGGCTCTGTAGGCTGCGCACTGCTCCCTGGATCGTGGTTAGAGTGCGTAATCCCCGGGGGAATGACACGTCTACGATGGCTGGGTGTCATGTCTTTTTGGGCTGCGGTGATAAGATCTGCATTGATACCGCGGATGAGGAAGGAGGATGATATGCTTCGGGAGGCCTTCGGCGAGGAGTGGGAGAATTGGAGAAAGCTGGTACCATGTAGGTTGATTCCTGGAGTATATTAAGTATGATGCGTTCTTTTTCATGGTCTAACGACTATTGGGAAGATCATGACACGCGGTGTCGACTATCTACATTCAATAAATTCCTGGAACCAAACAGTATGGCACCCTCCGACACCACCTATCCCACTCCACCCCAAACGCGCTTCTTAGCATTTTGTCCTCACTCGGGATCCTCAAGATCAAGCTCACAATCACAGCCGACGCCACCAAGACCCAATACGCGACTAGAACCTTTCCTACACACGTCTCCAGCAGCCCCGACTGGGTTATCCACGATCCGCTTAGCTGGCTGCAGATTGCTCCGATGATGGTAAGCATCATCCCGGTGTAGCTTGGATGCCGGACAAAGGCATACGGGCGCGGACAAAGGCATACGGGCCATCGACCACGAGCCGATGATTCTTGAAGATGCTCAACTCGAATGTGAACTGGCTGCCGAGGGTGCGGTAGCAGGCTATTCGAATTGCAGTCCCCGTTATCGTGAGAACGTTTTCCTGGAGGAATAAAGGCGTGATTCCGATCCCTTGCACTGTACGACCATGGCGGAACATCAGCGTGTCGAGAATATGGCGCGAGAGCGCGCTGGGCTGCCTATGGGCCAAATTGGTACGAGTCTTCGTTTGGTCTCTGTTAACGGTAACACGACTAGATTAGCGTTGCAGGGATATGTGCGATATGGCGTCCGCGCTGTCCATTGGCATCTTGACGGACAATCAGACGATGTATGACGCGGCTGTGGCTCGGTTCACGACGACGACTGGAACGGGGAATATCAATCACTTCATCTGGCAGATGTATTCGGAGGAAGGAAGCGGGAAGCATCTGGGACAGAATGAGGGGATCAGGTACTTGTTCTTCTTCCTGTTCAATATCCGTGTTCCGGCTGACTGGAGATGTCTAGGGCCATGCTACACTAGACTTTGCGTTAATGGCGCCTACGCTTTGATGGCGTACAACCAAGGCAACGACCTCTACGCATATAACGGCAGCCAGATCTCGCTGGGTATGCTCTCAAACCGCCTTTCCCAAGACCGTTTCTCATGACCCATAGAGCCGAATACACCGCGAAATACAACCTCGGCTTTGATGTGCCATACACCCCGCACGTCGTGCCAGATTATAACGAGACGGTGATATCTGCGAACGGGCGCGGGACGATCAGACCAGAGTGGGAACTCATCTATGCGCAGTATAGTTCGCTCAAAGGGCAGAACGCGTCGTGAAATGGGCAGATGAGGGATCTCGTTGGGGTGGAGGGAGGAGGAGGCGACTATGGCGGGAACTCGGGTGGATATGATCAGCTAGGGTTCGGGACGTTGATGTATAGGTTAGAGGTCAGTTCAGTGCTTTCGATATAGTGTGTCTTTGGTGCTGATGTTTCTTATAGTGATGTGGAGAGTATACCACTGCCGAATGGGAGTAGCGGTTATAGCCAATATCTATCTTTTTCCTCCTACTGAATCTCATTCGTTCAAGTTTTCGAGTTTAAGAATGATGTTATACTGCTCTTCGGCGTCCGGTGGGCTAGGGCTGCAGCCGCTAGCCACGACAGTTCCTCTCGATATGGATAAAGTGGGAGAGCTTATTTCTGCTTGGCAGTAGATGCATGGAAAATGCCAAAAACCAAGCCAATATGTGCTCATACTTCGTCTGTGAAGAATTTGTACCCTTAACACCTTCCCAGCCCGTGACACTGGCAGGCATTGCCGCACACCCAAGTGTGGTGCTGCATCGGGTGCGGTCGCAGCGAGCAGTGGGCTACAGAGAGGTGCTTCATAAGTATATGTTCACGTTTAAGCAAGAGCTAGAAGACAACGTGTTGCGATCGCCTTGGAGAGATACGATCTGTCATCGCCAACCGGCTTGACTTGAATCCAGTCAAAAGGGACGGCACGGGCAAGTCATTTCCATTGCACGTATTATGAACGGTCATATTACAAGGACACAAATTTCATAACCATTGCTTAGACGCTGAGAAGTAGGTATCGTCGGTGTACGTAACAGAAGTCAACTACTAAGGACGGCATGCATGGCGGTACGACGAACGAAGGATATAGATGTGCACGCTCGTTACATAGGAACTGGGTTGCTCAGCTTGAAATTTCTATATATCTGCGGCTCATTTTCTGCAGGACACGCGGACATAGTACGCCTCGGAACGTGTCCTGTCACCCTTCTTGCAGTGAATGGACCACTCACCAGCACCGAGATACGCTCTCCTCCATCGTAGGACATCCATCCCTTTTTTATTTTCTTGCCATTGCCGATGGACAGGCAACCGGACGCGTCAAGTTTGAGATGACCGAGGTACGATCAACAATGCTCGTTCAAGTATTCTCTCTTTGGATCGCTGATCAACAATGTAGAAAATGCTGCAACCGTGTGGACCGCCACACAAGAAGGATGATGATTAGATTCTCCTCAAGCGACGGGTGGTCTTCTCTTATAAGCTCACGCAGTCGCGCAAGATTGCTTACTTGACCATAATTTGGTAGAAGTGGCGCGTAAATCGAAACTCAGAGCATATCGTACACCTAGCGCCGCGCTCTTTCGAATACACGTGTTATCCTTGGCTATCTCGATCACTTTTTGCCCAAGCGGGATATCGACGCGTTTCCTCAGGCGGTTCACGACGTAAAGCTACACCTTTCTCAAGAATTGTTCGTGACTTGTAAGTGTTTCATCACTAAACCGTGGAAAGAATGTCAGCACATGGCAGCGATTGCAATACACAATCAGAATGATATTGCATGATAGTCGATTACAATGTAGCTTCCTCGTGATATTCCAATGATACTGCATTATGTTATGAATCGCCACATTTTCACATTTTCACATCTTATCATATCTTATCGGGGGACTTGTCTTACCAACCAACGGACTGTTTCATCTTCTGTTTCGTCACCGATCATACTCCTTTTCATCACCAAAGCCGTACTCATGTCGGACACACACCCATTGTATACACACCACCGACACTCATAGCACACATGGTTGTTTCAGTATTATTACTTACATGCAGTTACCACTCGTATTTAATGGTTTCACGGACTAGTAGCATACAACATTGGGTCAAGGGTGTGGAGCATCCCTAGTGGAAACGCGTATGGACAAGGAGTCCCAAACACAGGCTTACTAGTATATAAGCAGTAGTGTAGTATCATTATACTTTAGTTCCAATCTCGTTTATACACCTGGCCTAGCCTAGTTCTACAAACGCCAACACTTTCTTCCTTAGTTCTTGCTGTGGTACCTGGTTTAGTCTTGTGGCTATAGTCAGTCGCTAACAGAAGATTAGAACTACTCTCAACCACCTACCATACACTCCTGATCGTTGATCAGCACTTCGCTGTTTGATCATCGCACATTTCCCCATTTCCTTTCCTGTTTACAGATCAACGGATTCCTAATCCCAGCGCATGTCTGCATATGTGTATATTGGTTCCAGTAGTGCCGGCTAACAGTTAGAGATAACTGCCTTGGGTGCTGGAAGTAGCCGCTCTCACGAGAACAAACTTTTGGCAGTTGCACTTCAGTGGGCGCTGTTTACGGGTCAAACCCCGTTCTCAGGAAAACTTTGGCTTACCTCACACCAGAGGGATGTCGGCTGGGCAATTGCGAACTTGTGACGAGCTCTTGGGCTCCGTAGATACATAGTCAGTAGTCGGTAAAATAGCGTAGACAGTTACGATACCTACCTACTTTACTTACCTTACGATACACATCATCATTCCCCACCCTACCAAGTCCTGGATTCTATTTCAGATCTAGGCGACTCCTCCTTATTCATCCAAACCTCTATTCCCTCACCCGTTTCATCTAAATCCGCATCACCCATCTCCCCACTATCACCCTTTCACTCTCCGATCTCATTACCCCAATTCACCATGTTCAACGAAGCACCCGAAACCGCTCACCACGCACCTGCTCATCATGCCAATGCCAAAACCAAAGGCCGCTTGTCAACAAGCCTTATGACTATGACGGGGACAAGGCCAAGTACAAGAGCTGGTGGCGATCAATGTTCACATACATCCGTGAGAAGAAGAACAACCTCACATCTGACTCTGAAAGGATCAATGTTGTTCTCTCCTACATCCGAGGAGATCATGTCGATGCATGGGTCCAGAACTACACGGACCAGAACTTCAGTGAGAAACGAGAGGAATGGAGAGTCTCCTGGGCACAGTTTGAGGAGCATCTGAAGGAACAATTTGTGGATTCCAACCTTGCGCAAGATGCGCAAGATCAGATCAAGCGGTTGCGCCAGGGGCAAGACACCGCTCAAGACTTTTTCCAGAAGTTTGAGATTCTGCTCACTGAGGCAGGATATTTGAAGGATGACGCATATGTCATGCGTCTTCTTGAGACCAATGTCAACGAGAAGATTATTGACCAGATCTATGGCAGCCGAGACGGGTTGCCAGAAGAATACAATGATTGGAAGAAGCAGATCATTCAGATCAATCAGTTATGGAGAAGGCGGATGGCGAGCAAAAGGCCCGGCATACAGTCCCGGCCCCAAGCTCCGCAGGTGGCTACATTGAGAGCCAATCCTACGAACCCACCCCCAATGCCAATTATGCAACAAGATGCCACTGGCGTTACCTATGGAGGAGCCGGCAGGCCGATGGACATTGACAACGCACGTTGAAGAGGACTTTGCTTCAGCTGTGGCGAACACAGCCACGTCAGCAGGTTCTGTCCAAAGAAGGGTCGACCCCAGACAATTTGGGGGCTATGGACCGAAATGAACAACGAGGAGAAGAAGAAGTTGGCCGAAGAGTTGGGTTTTGCAAAGCTCCCACAGTAGACGCAGTCCTGCCGGAGCAGTCATTAAGGGAAGAATCGTCAGATGCAGAATCTATTTATAGTACTGGTACTCAGGCATCTAAAATATCATCGACAATTTTACCACCAAAACCTGCGAAAGAAAGATACGAACCAAACACGCCTGAGTGGGTTGCACAAAGGCTAAGAGAGGATGAAGTGCCGAGAGCAGTGGGGATTTTGAGAGCATGGATGCCGGAGCGGAGAGAGAGAGAAGCGACAGAAGAGAAGGTGATGGCGATCAAAGCGTTGACAAAGGAAGCTGCGGTGAAAGTTGTGACGGAGTTGAAAAAGTCAAGGAAGTACATCCGGGGACCAAAGGGGCAGGATATAAAACTCCAAGTAACCATAGAGAGCGTGCACACAGGCTCTGAATGGGAAACAAGTGCCCTTCTCAACCATGTCGTTCAATTTCCGATAATCTTGTACGGGCCAAAGACTTCCGTCCTTCTTCTTGATAAAGAAGAATGGTGACGCCATAGGTGAGATTGATGGCTGTATGTGTCCCATGTGTATGTTTTCCTCCAAGAACTCATCTAACGCCTTCTGCTTGGATGGACTAAGGGGATAGACCTTGCAGTCAACCGGTTTGGAACCAGGCGTGAGTTCTATCACATGATCCCAGGGTCTTCGCTCCTCCGGTAGTTTGTCAAAGTCCGCCTTGCTGAATACATTAGAGAATTCCTCGATGTAAGGTGCAGCAGCGGATGAAGGCTGTTGTAATCTCATCTTTTCACCGCTTTTGCAATAGTTGTCCCAGTCCATCCAAAACAGCTGCTCTCCCTCCTCCAGCTTCTCTTCTACATCTTCTCCTTCATCTTCTGGCGAGTCATACTCGGGTAGATAGCCGCAACAGTCTGGGCATTGATCAAAAGTCAATGTGGATTCCATCCAGTTGATCGTGGGGTTGTGGTATCGTAGCCAATCTAGCCCCAAAAAGATACTTGTTTTGGCAAGATTGGTGACGGCCAACTCAATCTTTTCAGCGTAATCACCGATCTTCATCCGGACCTCCACAAAACCTTTGATTGCCCCTCCCTTGTTTAGAGTTCCATCCACATTGTAGACAGGAAGCTTGACCGGTAACTCCTTGATTGGGAGTCCGTTCTTCTTAACAATTCTTTATTGACGCAAGAACCCGTTGCTCCACTGTTGAGAAGGGCACTTGTTTCCCATTCAGAGCCTGTGTGCACGCTCTCTATGGTTACTCGGAGTTTTATGTCCTGCCCCTTTGTTCCCCGGATGTACTTCCTTGACTTTTTCAACTCCGTCACAACTTCACCGCAGCTTCCTTTGTCAACGCTCTGATCGCCATCACCTTCTCTTCTGTCGCTTCTCTCTCTCTCCGCTCCGGCATCCATGCTCTCAAAATCCCACTGCTCTCGGCACTTCATCCTCTCTTAGCCTTTGTGCAACCACTCAGGCGTGTTTGGTTCATATCTTTCTTTCGCAGGTTTTGGTGGTAAATGTCGATGATATTTTAGATGCCTAGTACCAGTACTATAAATAGATTCTGCATCTGACGATTCTTCCCTTAATGACTGCTCCGGCAGGACTGCGTCTACTGTGGGAGCTTCGCAAAACCCAACTCTTCGGCCAACTTCTTCTTCTCCTCGTTTTCATTTCGGTCCATAGCCCCAAATTGTCTGGGATCGACCCTTCTTTGGACAGAACCTGCTGACGTGGCGTGTTCGCCACAGCTGAAGCAAAGTCCTCTTCAACGTGCGTTGTCAATGTCCATCGGCCTGCCGGCTCCTCCATAGGTAACGCCAGTGGCATCTTGTCGTAATTGGCGTGGGGGTGGGTTCGTAGGATTGGCTCTCAATGTAGCCACCTGCGGAGCTTGGGGCCGGGACTGTATGCCGGGCCTTTTGCTCGCCATCCGCCTTCTCCATAACTGATTGATCTGAATGATCTGCTTCTTCCAATCATTGTATTCTTCTGGCAACCCGTCTCGGCTGCCATAGATCTGGTCAATAATCTTCTCGTTGACATTGGTCTCAAGAAGACGCATGACATATGCGTCATCCTTCAAATATCCTGCCTCAGTGAGCAGAATCTCAAACTTCTGGAAAAAGTCTTGAGCGGTGTCTTGCCCCTGGCGCAACCGCTTGATCTGATCTTGCGCATCTTGCGCAAGGTTGGAATCCACAAATTGTTCCTTCAGATGCTCCTCAAACTGTGCCCAGGAGACTCTCCATTCCTCTCGTTTCTCACTGAAGTTCTGGTCCGTGTAGTTCTGGACCCATGCATCGACATGATCTCCTCGGATGTAGGAGAGAACAACAGCAATCCTTTTGGAGTCAGATGTAATGTTGTTCTTCTGGTTGCGGATGTATATGAACATTGATCGCCACCAGCTCTTATACTTGGCCTTGTCCCTGTCATAGTTGTAAGGCTTGTTAACAAGGGATTGGCCTTTGGGTTTGGCATCAGTATGATAAGCGGGCTCAGGTGCTTCGTTGGACATGGTGAATTGGGGTGAGGGGATCGGAGAGTGAAAGGGTGAAAGTGGGAATATGGGTGATGCGGGTTTGGATGAAATGTGTGAGGGGATAGAGGTTTGGATGAATAAGGGGGAATTGCCTAGATCTGAAATAGAATCCAGGACTTGGTAGGGTGGGGAATGATGATGTGTATCGTAAGGTAAGTAAAGTAGGTAGGTATCGTAACTGTCTACGCTATTTTACCGACTACTGACTATGTATCTACGGAGCCCAAGAGCTCGTCACAAGTTCGCAATTGCCCAGCCAACATCCCTCTGGTATGAGGTAAGCCAAAGTTTTCCTGAGAACGGGGTTTGACCCGTAAACAGCGCCCACTGAAGTGCAACTGCCAAAAGTTTGTTCTCGTGAGAGCGGCTACTTCCAGCACCCAAGGCAGTTATCTCTAACTGTTAGCCGGCACTACTGGAACCAATACACACATATGCAGACATGCGCTGGGATTAGGAATCCGTTGATCTGTAAACAGGAAAGGAAATGGGGAAATGTGCGATGATCAAACAGTGAAGTGCTGATCAACAATCAGGAGTGTATGGTAGGTGGTTGAGAGTAGTTCTGATCTTCTGTTAGCGACTGACTATAGCCACAAGACTAAACCAGGTACCACAGCAAGAACTAAGGAAGAAAGTGTTGGTGTTTGTAGAACTAGGCTAGGCCAGGTGTATAAACGAGATTGGAACTAAAGTATAATGATACTACACTACTGCTTATATACTAGTAAGTCTGTGTTTGAGACTCCTTGTCCATACGCGTTTCCACTAGGGATGCTCCACGCCCTTGACCCAGTGTTGTATGCTACTAGTCCGTAAAACCATTAAATATGAGTGGTAACTGCATGTAAGTAATAATACTGAAACGACCATGTGTGCTACGAGTGTCGGTGGTGTATATACAATAGGGAGTCCATGAGGTATCGGCATGTATGATGTCATCCATGTGTTGGGCGTGTGTCCAACATGAGTACGGCTTTGGTAATGAAAAGGAGTATGATCGGTGACAAAACAGATGATGAAACAGTCCGTTGGTTGATAAGACAAGCCCCCAATAAGATATGATAAGATGTGAAAATGTGAAAATATGGCAATTCATAACAATGGCGGGGTTAGCCTGTCATGAATTGCCTCTATTCTGTTGCCCCCACCTCAGTCCACCTCGTCATTGTGTCAACACCACACTCTTCCATCATCACATATCACACGCTCCAGGTCCGGTCCGCACTGCCTTAGCCCAGGGCTGATCCAGGTTTAGCCCATCCGCATAGCCTGTCACCTGTCCATCCCCTCATGACGCAATCCACACTGCCTCTTGTTTAACTTTAAGCCATTCTATTGTTTACACAGTCACGGACTCTTTACATATATACACAGCCTTTCTAGGTAGATTCCTCAGTTTGTCAACTTTGTCTCTACACTGTTCGGTAGACCTCTGCACTGTATTGAGCCTGACCTGCTCCTACCTCACCTTATTATCATCTTTGCCTCCCGTCTCCATTGTTCTCCCATCTTTGTGCAACTTGGGTGGTTGTTTGGTTTACACCGGACTCCGTCCTTGACATAGCCTTGCCGCTGACTAGTTTTTATGCTGCTTCTATCACAATTTTCTACCAAATAACAACAACTACTACAATGGCTATCTGAGGTTGGTACTTCTTGTTGCGGTAAGTTCTGCCTCAACCAACAAGTTCTTTCCAACACTTTATTCAGACCCGGTCTGTCATCTTCAAATCACCTTCATTGGTCAAACAGATGGGTCTTACTAGACTTGACATAAGGCTCAGCCCCGGCAGTAACAATAGCGGCGACAACATCAACCAACCCCCGCCAAAAAAGAAATCTTGTAGGACCCAAAAGGGTCCCAAAACACACAGCAACGGTGAAGTTCCAGCAAGGACAATTGCTTATGTTGCTGTGATGGTACGCCTGCCACACTACGTCTATCAGATACTGATTCATATCTAGCTCCACTTCAATCTTACAGA